>VWYI01002882.1:0-18613 GCA_013399455.1 Anthoscopus minutus | reverse complement strand
AAATTTGTCCTAAACCAGGACAAATATGTAAAGTTCAATAGAATATGTGCGTGGGATTGATCAAAAGTTTAAGGCCATTGTGAAAGGCATTGCCTCTTTTTAAAGTACTCTTCAGCATGGGGTATTCAACCACCTCAATAGGATGTCTGTTCCAGTATTTGACACTCTTGGTAAGGACGTGCTTCCAAATGTCATAGGCCAGTTCCTCACCTACCATAATATGTACCTATCATCTCACAGATGGCTGAGAAAGGTGCTGCAAGGAAGTATCAAAGGAATTACAGAAATCTAGAAATCTAGAAATGCCACATCCACTCGTCCCTTCATCCTCAAGGCAGATGGCCATATCCCAGATTAGTGAGACCGGGTTTTTCCTTTGTGAACTTGTGCTGACTGTGCCTAATAGTTGCATTTCCTGTCTGTTAGAAGCACACAGTACAATCTTTAGAATTTTTCCGGATACTGAGATTAGACTAACAGATCTGTACTTTCCTGAGTCTTCCCAGTAACACAGTGTTGAAATAGCTCAAAATTGTGTCAGGAGAGGTTCAAACTTGACATTCAGAACAGTTTGTTTGCATATTAAAATCTATTAATTTTTTGACATTTTACCGTCTTTTTATCTCTTGTGTAGGATACATTATTATGATTTTGTATTTTCTGATTGCTATACAGACATTTAATATTCCTGCTTTCAGGGCTGCATAAAACAAATTCCGTGCAAATCATGCAACATGTCTTCACTATATCTATATAAATATTTTCATTTTTTAAAATACATCAAATATATCCCACATAGTATGTATGCTAATGGATTGTATACATATTGGACTGTGTGTTGTATGGTATTTATTGTTTTAGCATCTTAGTTTTGGGTCTGTCATATTTTAATGGACTGAGTGGAATTTTGTACTGTATTTGGAATTCTCAGTATTTGTATTGTATGGCATGATACTATTTGTATGTACATGCTGCACATATTTCACTGTACTGCACGGTATGGGGTTGTATCACATTGCACATATCATGTGTTGCAGTGCATAACTGTTGTGTCTGTGTGGTATGTATGAAACTGTACTGTGTATATGGCGTTGCCTGTTATTTATTGGACTGCACGGTGTTTTGTTATGCGTGTGATGACTCATGGGCTACGTATTCCATAAGTATTGGCATCGTACTGTCTTGGCTGGTGTTGGAAGTTTCAGGATTGCGTGGTGTCGTGTTGCATGGAGTTGCATGTTTTGTGCTTTATGCATGTGTTTCATTGGATAGCACTTGTGATGTTGGTATTCGTATAGGTATTCAACCTAACCTCTCCTGCTGGAATTAACCAAACCACTGGGTTACTTTGCCTCCCACACACCAGCACCCCGGAACTGCAATGGTAAAGTAAGACAGAGTAACGCATACCCATCTACTGTACTCCCCACTATTAATACTCAGCAAAGAAAAACAAGGGAGCATGTAGCTGCTTCAAACAATCACAGGTTGCTTTTGTGCCCTACTATCCTAAGGTCATCATCCTTTGTAGTGACTTCTGAATGAGTCCCATATTGAATGGAATGAAGTGATACTGTGATTCCCACCATCCCTGTTGCATTCCGTGGCAACAGGATCAGGTCCAGGGAGTTCTGGTGACCAGCATGAGACACAATGAGATGGGTTTCTGCTTGTTTAAGTCCAGGGATCCATTTATTTGGGGTGACACCAATACAGGAACACACTCAGCTTAACCCATAGGCAGAGAACCCTGAAACACAGGCAGATTGGTGGGATTTATAGGGGAAGGGTGGAGTTTTACCATACCCGGGCTTAGAAGACACCTCCCCCAAGGGGAGAGGGAAGGGGTGGGGTCAACCCCTCCCAGGACTCAAAGCCATGCCTCTTAATTAAATCTTTGTGTCCCTTGGGCAGGGCACGCCACATATCCCCACCCCCTTTCTCCCCAGCCCATAAATGTTGCACTCTACTCACTTTACTCTGTCTAGTATTTAATTTCTATTTATACCATCTGGATTAGACTGTCTACGGGAGGCACTGACATGAATGAGAAAAAAGTTCTCTTTTATGCCAATGCTCTTTAAGTAAATGTTCTCAGATTGTGTAATATTGTATAATAAAAGATTGTATAATAAAGGCTGAAGGGGAGACCATGTTCAGGGAGAGTCTTAAAACAATTTTTAAAAACCTATTCCATTTCTTTGCGTACAAATTATAATGGAGTCTTTCAAAAACAAGATTTCTGCCACATAACTCTTGCTGTGGAATTACTGGCACCAAAGAGTGAAATTAAAGTGATAGAACTTGATAGAAGATGGCTGTGACTTTCACAGACCATACACATTTCACATGTGGTTTACAGCATAAATATAGCTAGTGTAGAGATTTTTGAGAAGTTGGTGTTGTTTGATTTTTGTAGTGTGACTGTATGTTCATCTCTTCATCATTATTCATTATGTTTTTGAACTGCTGTGTTCCAGAACAGCTTTCTGTTTCTGTGACTTATTAATTTTAAATAATATATGTGTAATGTTCTGGTATGCCTTTTTCTTTTTGAAAGCTGGATTTTAAAGGTGTGCAAAGTATTTTTCCCAGCTTCTTTTAAACTGTGTCTTGGGACTTGGAAGACCAACTCCTTCCTTCAATTTTGCTAAACTTCAGCTGATAAAAAAATTCCAAAAGAAGTCTTGTTTGCAGTTTCATGGCTGCCACTTACTACCATATATAAGCACAATATGTAGTGCATTCCTGTGTTAAATCATTACTGTCTTTGTTGAAGCAGTACCTGAAAACACTGTGTGTTGATAAAGTGCAAGAAGTATTTTTAAAGCATGTCAGGGCTGGTGCATACCCGCCAAATTTCTAATCTGTATCTAAACTCCATTTGTGCTAAAATGAGAAAAGGATATTTAGGTTAACTAGTGGATAAACCAACAGTATTTTGTGGTGATATGGAAGTTCAACAGCCTTGAGTGAAATTCCATGGTCTCAAATATTCATCAACAAAAAGCAAAGGCCTCTACAAATTCTATCTGACTGAAATATATGTAGTTTGCTTCTTTGTTATGTGAAATCTCTGTCAGCTGTGAGTTGTGTTCAGTTGTGCAGCCTTGCTTACTTAGACTTATTACTCCTTTCTATTAGCAATTTAACTAGATAGCTAAGCTTGGTTTAGGACTTCAGTAAGTGCAGAACTTGACTGGATGAAATGCATTTCTAGAAAATGTATTGTTGCTATCCTTTCACTGTGTTGTAGTTGAAACTGAAAAGACCATCAGTTTACAGGACATGTGACGTTGTTAGAAACAGCTTATGTTCAAAGGCAAATAGAATTGTTAAAATCAAACCCCCAGCAGTTTTCAGGGAAAAATTTAAAAGTTAAATACAAATATGAGTAGGAGACTCCTTAGAGGAGAGCACATGAATTGAACATCTGAATAATGTGCAGTACATTTAATCTCAGGATTAGGTTTTATGTGTGGAAGCACATCTTTAGTTGCCAGTTTTACAGAGGAAATGTGATCAATATCTTCTGAGGAGCAGTCTAGTAGGGAATACAGTCGTCCTAGGTGGGGATTTTGTTCAAAGTAGCTGCTGATGGTTTAGAGGTGCTGACAGACATGCTACAAAGGATTGCACAGACTCATCAGGAGGATGAGCTTCCCTTGAATTTTTCCATAAGAGAGATCTCTTACTTGCTGTCTGTCTTGGTTTTGTAAAAAGTCCCTTTCCAGCTTTCGTGTGGGCTCCTTAGGCACTAGAAAACTGCGATAGGGTCCTCTTGGAGACTTCTGTCTCCAGGCTGAACAACCCCTGCTCTTGCAGCCTTTTTTCACAGGAAAGGTGCTCTGGCCCTGTCTTTGACATACATCTGAGGCTGAAGAATATTCTGAAGAGCAGAGATGAAAATCCAAATTTAGGATGACTAAATAGAAGGATTACAGTGTGAAGTTTTAACGGGACTGCTGTAAGACAGGAAAACAGGCCTGAGAAACTCAGTTAATTCTTATTACCAGAGGAAACTGAGAGGTGACTTGTACTAATGCAGAAAAGGGATATTAGAGAGCTTATAAGACAAAGGAATAATGGGATTCAGTGGCTAGAAGTTGAAATTTGACAATTGCAGTATTAAAATAAGAAGCAAGTCTCTGGCAGAATAATCAAACATTTAAAGAGCCTATCAGAGAGGATAGTGAACTTGCAATTTTTGGACAACTTTATACAAGATGACATGTCTACAATGTTAAATTGTGTTCTGTAGCTTGAATATGTGGCTCAGACTTCACTAGTAAGTCCTGAAAATATGTTAAACAAAAATTATGTGGATCCAGATCACTGCTTCAGTAAACTGATATATCTACACATGAAAGTAATTTTGGGCTTCACGCACATATTTAGGCAAGTTAAGGACAAAATACTTATATAGCAATAAGAAAGCAATAGAAGTGCATTTCCAGTGCATTGGCACTGACCTTCTAGGCAAAAAATTTATATTGTGTACTATCTATACTCTAAATATTCTAAAACACAGGAGAGCAATCTTTTTGGTTAATGACAGTTCCAGGTTGTGCAGATGTTGGACAAAAGGCCTTATAGAAATAAATCTCCTCTGGCAGCTCTCAATTCTGTATAAAAATGAAAAAGAAGAAGTAGGGGAGTGATGGGTTATAACAGGCTCCCGGATACTTTCCTGCATACTTTCCTGGATACTGTTTTCATTACAACTGTTTAGAATTAGAATTTGCAAAGAGGAGAGCAAAAAGCCATCCCCAGGTTTTGAAGATGTATACAGCCTGATAGGACAACAGAATATTACTTCTTAGTGAACACTGTTGGTGTGGTTTCTGCTGGGCACAGGGAAATTTTTAATAATTAATAAGTTTAATAATAATAAAATAAGCAACACAATGTAATTTGTATTAGTGTATGAGAATAGAATAGAATAGAATAGAATAGGATTGTAAAAATACAATCATTAATAAAAATGTAATTTAATATTCATCATTGTATTCTACAGTTTCTTTCAAACTTGTTCATTTGCTTTGCTTCTACTTCTGTGGTTTTTCCTGGTGTTTTAAGAATCTTGTGTTCAGGAAAACCAGGAAGGCGATATAGGTGGTAAAAGAGCACAAATAATTAAGTTCGTGGCCTGATTGTGTCATGACAAGGATAATTGCTCTGGAGAGTAACAGTTCAAACACTGCAAATTACTCTGCAAAGAGAAAAGGTGAAGTGTTTGTCTTGTGCATGTACTGTAAAGAAGGTGGTGAACTCTGGATCTTTAGACAACGTGTGTGCCCTCATTTGCTGTAGCAGTGTACTCTGTATGAATCTGCTGGACTTCCAAAGCTTCAGCAAGCTGCTGAGGACTCTTTACAGTAAAACTGCTTCTATTTAAATATCAGTTATCTAACGTAATTTAAATGGAACATAGAACACACAGCTTCTGCTTTTTTCCCTCTACTCACTTCTGTACCTATTACATATACTCTGTATAGTCCACAATGATTGCTTGGAAAACCCATTAAGTTATCAGCAGGGCACATTTGCAGCACATATTCACTTTAGGTGTTATTGTTCAGTTCAAATAAAGGTGAAATTGTTTTTACAGGAAATAACCAACCTAGAACCTTCTCCCCACAGAAATTTAAATAATGATAGCGTACTATAGCAAATATAGAATATGCCAGATATTCTGTATCCAAATAGGATACAGAAAATCCAAAGAACAGGCAAAATTAGACTGTGGTGCTGTGCTTGAGCTAGCAAATGAAGGTGCTATGCAATAAACAATAGAAGTGGAAGCTGATGTAACTCAGCTGAGTTGAGTGGTTTAACTGCTACTAAATTCAGGACTATGCAGACAGAATAATCCTAGAACGGGTTGTTTTGGTTTGGAATTAAGGGAATTATCTGCAGATTGCTCTTTGTTCTCCTCAGTTCTCCTCTATAATTAACTGAATCTGTCTGGGGAATGAGTTGTCATGGCAACCTGTAAGTTAATCTTGATGTTTCATACTTAGAAGTTATGTTACTATTAAAACAGAATTCAGGAGATACATAAACACAATTTTGTTTCCTAAACATAATTGTATATTTCTTTTTAGATCAGGGAAGTATTGTGTTCCATAGAGAAAAGTCAGGCACACAAAAATATTGTCAATTATGTGTACAAAACTTTACAATTGCTGTGACAGATTTTGGTGGAAGGTATGCAGAGAGGGTTCTTAAAGGAAAAGGAAGAGAGTAAGAAAAGTCTTGGAGACTTTGGAAGTAAAGGCTAATGCTTCTGAGTGAGGCTACCAATCTAACACTGCTGAATTCGGAGCCTTCAGTGTTGTCTTTTCTTGCTGGAGACAGTGTTGCCTAAAAGCCAGGATGTCTGATATTGTCACAGGAAGAAGTCAGCAAGGGGCTCATGCCATTTTGCTGTCCTGCATATGTGTATATATGTATATATGTACACTCCTATACACAATGTCATTATCCTAGAGTCAGGAATTTCATATTTTGTTGAAAATACAGACTTGTTACTTGCATAATTTCATGGCTGTACTGTATGAAGAAAGTAAAATAAAACAGCAAACTTGCTGGAGGAAGACTGGCCATCCTCAATCCTGAGACTTGTAAATTAAATACAAGATTTCTGACCTGTAGCCAGAAATGACAACATTATGTTACACGGGTACGTGGTTATAGAATGCTTGAGTTATTTCACTGAAACTCTATAGAAAAGAGTTCCTATCCAGAAAAGATATATGTAAAAAAGATATATATAGAAAAGAGTTCATATCCAGGTTTATCTAATTAACATTTTAGTCTTTAGACTATTATCTCACGATTCCATGATTCTGGGGATAGGTCATCTTTATTTTGGAATTTGTCTGGATGTGTTCTTGAGTCTTTAAAAAATACTCAGTCTTCCCGGAAGTACTTATTCACCTGCTAAGAACAATTTTAATTTTTACTTTGTTATTACATTAATAAAACACTGTTAGCTTTCACAAGCTATGTCTAGTGTTTTTTTCCAGTTATACAGGAATACAGCAATCTATGCTATGATACTTTGAAAACTTCAGATCTGCTTAAAAGAAGCTACAATCTGGTATGTTCTTAGAGCATATATCATTCATTTTCCATTAAATCCTATGACATCTGAAGTTACCAACTTTTTTAGTGCAAGCTGTGCTTTGCACTAAGTTTTCCTTTCCATGGGGACTATGAAAACTCACACTTCTTTCCTTCTCACAGAAAGAAATCTACTGGATTTTTGCATCAATTTCTTGGACAGGAAGACATTTTTGTCAAAGAACAGGAATGATTTATGGAGGTCTGTTTTTAGAGCTGGACTGTTCACACTTGAATAGGGGTGGACCTGCTGTATCTCTACTCTTTCAATGAAGAACCTGGGTTTGAATATTCTTCCCAATGTTTGTGCAAAAAAGTAAAGCCTTTTTTCCCACTTGTGATAAATTAAGAAGAATGCTTGATGATTTGCTGATTTAGTTCCCCAGTGAACCTGCCATGTGCTACATGGATTTTTCACACTATCCTTTGGACTACATTTTGTCTGGCCTTTAGGAGGCTCTTTATGTTATCCATATCTGCTTTAACAGGTCTCAGCAAGTTATATTTCATGTATATACTGCATGATTAGGAGGAATTGATGTATGGAAGTAGGAAAGAACTACAAAAGAAGATCTTAATCTCATACTCCAGGTGTGTGCTTTGCGAAAGCTTTGAAACTGCTCATCACTGTAGGTTCAAAGATTCAGTTTGCACTTCTCCGCTTATTTCATCAAAATTTCCACCTATTAGATTGTGGAAGAGGAAACTAAAACACCAACATGAAAGAAGCTTCAAGTTGCATCTGTCACATTAAAGAGACTTTGTTAAAATAGTGGTAGAAAGCATTCCACAGGGGATTTGTTGGATTTATCCAGAAAAGAATAGCTTTCCTCTCTCTGTGGAGAGGATGATTAGCAAGCCATGAGCACTTGGAGGCAGTGAGAATTCATTAGATCCAGGCTCTGAGTAAACAGGATTTTGCAACATTAGATCTCAGTTTGTGGCATACAGTGGTATTAGCTGGTTATGTGATGAACTTAGGCAAACTCAGTTTTTAAAGACCACTGTACATGATTTTTCAATTATTTTTTTCCTTTTTAAAAAACCTTGGCATACACACTTCACCCTACAGTTTTTCCCTTCTTGTATGTGTCCTTAGTGGCTTCTGAAGTGCAGCTTCATGTAAATGCATTTTTGACTTCACTGTTATACTTCTTGAAATATAGCCTCTAACCCTGCTCTCCAAGAGAAACTCACTTAGCCTACTAAATGCCTGTCTCCTATGTAACTAACACATCAGAGGGATTTCATCCCTTTCTATTTTGCACCCAATTGCTACATTTTTTTTGGTATTGTTTAACTGAGCTAGTTTCCCCAAGCCAAATGTTTAAGGATTCCTTTCCGATATATTTACGTCTGGACAAGTTTTCTGATTCTCTTGTGTGTAAAAGAAAGATGCCTTAAGGACAACCCAGTATTTCTTAACTTGGCCAAAAGAGCTGGCATGTATGGTTTAGCTCATTTTCAAGGCTACTTTCAGTAACTTATAACGGGCAGTAGCTTTCACAACGAGAAGGACTATTATTTCTTCTGTTATCAAAGTACTGCTGTTAAGCATGAAATGCTGAATCCGATCCTGAAATTATAGAACTAATGTTAAATACCTTGAGAACCAACTATGAAGTCTTTCCACTAGCTTTGGTAGGAATTGAGCCATGTTTCCAGCATGCTGACTGGCAGAGAGGCAAGATAAATGGTTTGGTGAATTTGATGACTTTAAGTTTCCAAAGGTTACTGTAGAGATTAGATTTGTAGCTGTCATGGTGTGACACTGGCCCAACACCAGGTACTTGTAAGTGTCACTAATTCACCCTCCCCTGCCACAGCTGGGCACAGGACAGCCTTTAACAAAGGCTTTATGAGTTGAGATAAGGAGTGGGAGAAAACACTCCAAGGGCAAAACAGTCTAAACTTCAAGTTGCAAAGTTAATTTATCCCTAACAGAATCAGAGAAGGATAATGATAAAAAAAAAATAGGCCCTTAAACCCACCTATTTTTTCCCCCAGCCCTTCCCTCCTTCCCACCCACAATGCAGGGAGGCAGGGCATAAGGTTTTGGTCAGTTCATCACCCAAGGTTTTCTTCCACTGCACAGGGTGAGAAGTCCTTCTCCTATGAGACCATGGGATCCCTTCCCATGGGAGACAGTTCTCTGTGAACTTCTCCACCATGGCTCCAAATCTCAGGACCAGCAGTCTCCCAAAACTGCTGCAACATGAGTCCCTATCATGGGCACACAATCCTCCCAGAACTGCTGCGGTGTGGGTCACTCTTCCATGGACATTAGTCCAATGACAGGCTGCTCCAGCCTGGAAGCAAGGGTCCCTTCTCTCCACCTGGCCTCCCACTGGATCACAGCCTCCTTCAGGCATCCACCTGCTCCCCATGGGCTGTGGGTGGATCTCTGCATTCCCCATCGATCCCCATGGGCTGGGGGGGGATNGTCTCACCATGGCCTGCAGAGGAATCTCAGCTGAGGTGCCTGGAGCACTTCCTGCTCCTCCTTCTCCACTGACCTTGGTGTCTCCATGTTTCCCTAACATGTTCTCACCTCCTCCTCTTTTCTGACAAGAAAAAGAACATTGTGTATGCCTCACTGTTGTAAAAACAAGGGCGTGACTTTTTGGGTGAACGAAAATCAACTTGTTAGAGAAAAATTTTTTCTTTTATTAGAGAAAAATCATACCAAGGCAGAGGTCCAAGATAAGCTCGAACCCCACACAACAAGCCAGATCGCACCAGTGCTGCACACACACTGGTCTGCTCCTTTGGACAACCTGATACCACCCAGAACATCTCCCAGAGAACCACAACGCGTATTGAGGGTCATTTTTATATCTTCTTTTCAGTTCCTGATTGGTGGACTTTGGATCCTCACCCTGATTGATCCAATTCTGGGGTTATGATAGGCCTATACCACAGTTCGTTCCTGACCAATCATTTTCCAAAGGCGTTGAATGATTGGTCAGTGGTCTGACCAATCATTGTCTTACTGATGTTATTTTCATGAGGTCATCCTCCAGAACTTTCCTCAGTGGTGCTCATGCTCTGTATCAGACTTACATCACGGTAATTTTTATATAACATTCAAACATTTTTAATTATTCACAACTCATTTACTTCTTTCTACAGAGCTATACACTTATGAATAATAAATATAATGCACTATTTAATAACAACACAATCAACTTATTAATACGAAATACAATTAACAGGTACAATTAACTTATTAACTTTCCTGGAACTCTTAATTTTCACCCATAACACCACATTGTTTTAATTTTCTTCTAAAATATGTTATCACAGAGGCTTATCAACATCTCTAATTGGGCTAATTGTGCCATGTACATCTTTAGAGCCATCAGGGATTGCCTGTTCCAGACTTGGTGGAAGCTTCCAGCAGCTGCTCACAGAAACCACCTCTGTGGCTCCCCTGCTACCTAAAACCAGGCTGTGCCAAGCCAACATATTCTACCCCTAAAAAGAAAGCAATAAACAGAGATCTGTGCAGGCATGAGCTAAAGGGGAAAAAAAAAAAAGGTCAGTCTCTACTTGCCATTAGCAGCAGTGTTCCAACACTTCCTGGGAAGCAGGGCTTCAGCACGTGTTGGTTCCTTTGGAAGGTAAACACTGAAAACCCAAGGATGACCCCCCTCTTCCTCATCTCTCCCTTAGCTTATATATATGTGAGCTGACATCACATGGTGTGGAATATCCCTTTGGCTAATTTGGGTCTGCTGGCCTAGCTGTGTGCCCTCCAGACTTTGTGCAGTCCCAGCCCCTTGATGTGGGGGAATGTCAGAGGGTCAGAACTGCCAAAGCAGTGGTGTGTTATCAGCACCCTTCCAGCTACCAATGCACAGCACAGCACTGTGAGGGTTGTGAACTTCACCTCAGTAGACCCAGTATAGTATCACAGAAGTTTTTGTTTCTGGATTCACAAGTGTAAAGAAAAGTACTGAGAAAGATACTGATTTTTTAGCTGACATATGGGGGCAGTTGAAAAAAACTCAGCTCTCATTAAATTGCTTAGAAATTGTTCTGTATTTGCTCACAAGAGAGCATGGACCATGTGACACCATCTTAAGCCCTGGACAGCAGTTAAGAGTCCTCAAAACTGGCTTTGCCACAAGGCCTGCTGGCCATCTCTATGCACTGAGAGGGTTCAGAGTTCAAACCAGCTTATTTTTCTCTTATTTTCTCCTCTAAAGCACTTCTATGTCCAGTGCCTTACAGGCAGATTTGCATGACTCCTGTCCTGGAATTGAATTAATCCATCCTACAGTTCCTGAAGAGAATGCTTTACCATAGAGACATCAATCAGACAAACAAAATATTAGTTACTGTTAATGTGGGCCCCGTTGTAAAGAGGGCTTTACTTGTAAAGAGTGCTCTAGTTTTAAAAAGTACCTCAGTTTGTAGGAGTGTGAGCAAGTTCTTTTCACCCAGGATCAAGAATGAGGAGCCAAGAGACTATTTTCAAGTTTGAACTTAGTTGTTTATTCTTCCATATCTATATTACAGTGAGCTTGTCTACGCACTATGCTAATTAACTAAATGGCCACACAGGTGTCTCTTCACTAGGCCTTTTAAGCATAAACTACTCAATTACAAGATGCCAACTAACTTATTTTTACTCTTAACCCAATAACTAGACATCAGTGTGCTGCACTGCAGACTTTTTCATTCAATCGTATGATGTGACCCACAACCCATGAAGAAGAAGGTGAAGAAGAAGGAGAAAGGGACAGCACCCTGAGTCCTCCATCTTGTCCTTCATTCACTTCTTCACTTCACTTTCAACCTCTAAACTCTATATTTTTCACTCTATGACTTAACGTCATCCACACATTAACATTTATCTAATCCACACATTAACATTTCCAGATTCTTCACTCAGTTCTAGAAGCTTTCTCCATGGTCTTTGATTAAACTCAGTGTTCTCTTGAGTGTCTGGGTATGTCAGCACAGATAAAGGAACATTTCTGTGCCTCTGACTCTTACAAGTTCTGAGCCTGATATGTGAGTTAGGGGGTTTTGAGGAAAGTAAAGGTTTTGAAGCAGGCTGAGTTTCAGTTTTCTTCTGACCATTAGTCTTTTGTCTCCTTCAGTGTTTGGGCTGGACCTGAGCTCCAGCTCACTCTACATGGTGTCAGTGAGTCATAGAATCACAGAATATTCTGAGATAGCCATGACCCACATGGATCATTGACTTTGACTCTTTAAGTGTATGGCTGATATAGTGATCAAAACCACAACCTTGACATTATTAGTGCCGTGGTCTGAACAGTTGGAGTTGGTTCAGTCTTCATGCCTAAGGTGATAAATTGGATGCTGTCATGTATCTAGCCTTAGTCATTAAATTCATCTCCATCCCTTGCATGTCCAGTTAATTAAAGAATTGTTTTTAGATTTCTAGTTCACTGCTTCCGGGACAATGTGAAACTGCTCCAGGCTGAACATTCTCTGGGTTCTGAGCAAAAGCCACTTTTTGATGCCTTTTTAGTCCTTTTAAGGACATATGCTTAGCTTTACAGCAGAAATGATACAAAATTCAAGCTTGATAGACTTAGTATGGAGATCCTTCTCAGTTTTGCCTTGCTCCAACAACTCTTACATCTGGGGTTTTACTGGGCTTATTTAGGGAGGAAAAAAGCACAAACTCAGAAGTCTCTTTTGTAGAAACCACCCCATGCCCTAGAATTTTGACTAACGTTGAAGTTAGAAGGGCTGCTTCTTGGTTATTTACTGGGACAGACCAAAAAGTCACTCTGAATTGCTTTAGTAGGAAATTTAAATCTTGATACTAGTTGAAAGGAGGATTAATTAGAAAAATGACTTCCATATATATAATGATAAGTAAACTAAAACTGCATCTATAAACAAAAAAGTTAACAATATATTTACCTATACAGCAAGAGGAAAATTTTGCTTGTGACACAATTATAAACATTTCTGATTGCAGAGAATGATGCTCATATTACGTCTGGAAATGCTTGAAGCTTTTCTATATATCTCCTAGCCATGGCAAAAGAGTATCAATCTCAAAGTGACATCTATTGCAGGGCATTTATAATGTGTGAAGAAGTGTTTTTTGGTGTAGAAGCAGAAGCAGACTAGTGTGAGAGCTGTGAGGTGGTTTAAAGGTGAGGTTACAAATGGGTGTCTCTGGATACAGTTGAAATGGAAAGATTAAACAAGCTGTCAGTCAGTAAAAACTGCAAAACTGTATTTTTTCCTTTGCATGTGTGGGAGAGGGTTGCTTTGGGAGATGATAATGCTTCTGTATTTCAGTACTGACTGTGTGTGCTATGTAGGTGTATATAGTGATGCTGCTAGCACAAAGCTGATCCAAGATATTTCAGCGCTGTGCACTAGGTTTGTAATAAGCACTGCTGTGCTGACTTGTGAAATACATTTTGGCTGAATCTGAGAAACAAGTAAACAGTAATACTAGGTTAGACATATGCTCACTTAACTCAGATTTTGCTCATATTTTACTAGCCTAGGCCACTCTAAGGCCTGATGTGTGCTAGAAGCAGTGCCATTAGGTCAAAGTGAGACCAGGTATGCAGGACAGGAGGTCATTGCACAGCCATGAATGACCACCTGCTGGCTGGCCAGGAATTGTTATTTTGGGTTATTAACACTAGAGAAATCTGTGGACAGCCATATTCACCAAAGGTAAGGTGCTCTGTGTGATAAGAGCAGTAACCATATTGGCTGCTTCTACATGGTTAAAAGGGAGACGTTTTCACTTCAGTGAAACCTTTTTCACAAACCAGTAGCTGCAGACATGGTTAACTGGGGAATGATATCTCTCCTCTTTGTAACCCAGTTTATTGCTTAGCCTAAATCCAGTCAGTATTTCCAGTAATGAATCTCCTAAAGCATAAAGCAAGATCCAATATCACAATCTGTTCTACCTGAGAGAAGGATTTCATGGCCTAATCATCCTCAAAGCCAGTGCTGAGATGTTTGTGTACAGATAGCTAGTGCTATATCTAGATGCCTTAGTTTAACAATTTAATTATTTGGGGAATAACATATGGCTTATAAAGCTGAAAGAAAATGGATAAAACATGCATATGTTCCTTGCTGGTGACTCTAATAAATCAATGATAGAGGCAGAAAAGCACAAGCCAGGGGATAACTACTGCTCAGAGTTATCTAATTACTCGTATAGCCAAAACTCTGAATGGACTTGGGAGACTTTCAATGCCACCATTTCTCTAGCTGTGTTGTTCCACTACATCTCTGTCTCTTCTAGGGTCGGGTTTGCTCTCCCAATTTAAGAAGACCCTGACTACACTGAGTCTAGTCTTTCTTTTTCTTCATTCTTTCTTTTCCAATGCTTTCTTTTCCCATGATGGGATTTTTCCAGTTTAACATGCTAAGGGATGAGAATGTATTTCATATCTATCTGTATTTACATCTCTATTGATATCTATGTCTTTTAATGACTTACAAATTATTTTTCGTAATATGTTGAGGACATCTTGAAAACAGTTGCACTCCTATATTTAGAAAACTGAAATAAAAGTTAAATGAGTATTTTTGGTCATCCACTCCAAAATTTTCTTCTACAAAAAGACATTCTACTTGTCACTGAAGGTTACTGTTATGCTACATTCTTAACAACGGAATGGAAATAATAATAAAAAATTAACATAGTTCCCTGAGGTTTTACACTAGAAACACGAAGAGCTTCTTAAGACAGTGGAGGCAGCTCTGCTTGGGTTTGCAGTAGCCACTTTGAAGAAAAAAAATTAAGAAAAATGAGAGAAGTAGCAGACAAAGAACAAGAGAATATCAATGAACAGGAAGTAATGCAGAAGCAGCTAGGGATTGCTTGAGACTGAACTGAAGTGATAGGCAAGTATTTGTGTGACAGACTTGCTGGTTAAATTATGAACTTTTGGATCTTCAAGGATTAAGGTTTGGACACCAACTATATAACCTTGATATGTTATGTTGATTGTACCCAAGAAATTATTGATATCTGTGCCAACAGCATCTTTGGTCTATTGACATATAAATGACTGCTGGTGATCTTTCGGTCACAGAAGGGATTTGTGCAAAAACCTATGGAGCTAAATTTCTCCCATCTGGAAATTAGAGGAAGGCATGGTGTTAAACTGACATCTACTGAAAAATGCCTTTTTGCTTTTTAGCAGGCATTTATCTAAAAGAAAACTAGACCATGTGTGGCAACAGGCATGGATAAAGGCTGGGTCTTTCATTCTGGAGAGTATTAAAAATAACATTCCCTTATACCTGTGGGCCATTTACGTAGAAGTGTAATATCAGGAAGATATTGGTTGATTCACAGCTAAAGTAAAATTCAGGTTATGTCACTTCTAAATTAGAGCTTTAAGATGTGATTTCAGAATTGGTTCTGTGTGTGCAGAAACAGAGATTTTTGCAGTAGAAAGAGAGAGGTCAGCTGTCTGGAAGAATGTGGGCTGGCAGCCTCATTGCTGCTGAGCCTTGTTACTCTGTCCCAGGCATCTCTGCCAACCGCCTCTTGTGCCGCAGCTGCTCTGCAGTACAAAGAAGCCCAATCAAGGGCTTAGCTGCTCACAGAGATCATGGGTTACCTTCTGCTGTTCTCCTTCACAGTGTGATAGGTTGGAATCTCAGCCCAAACACTTCATTACTTTATCAAGACATGTTCATTAATAATTAATTAATGTTAATATCCATTAACACTTGAAGACTGTTTAGATGGGCTACTCATCCTGGCTTCTGTGCTATGCCTTGGAAAAGAAAAAGTTTTTACCAAGAAGAAAAACTGTGCTTCAAAAGGAAGTTTTCAAAACAGGTATTAAGAATGCTTCAGTGTCTCTAGGTTGAATCAATGCAGTATGATCTCTATCGGGATCTTTTTTATTCCAGAGTTCAAGACTTGTTCCTTGCCTTTCCTGGACTGAAGAACTGAACTTTGCAAAAGCTGTGAAAACTTAGAAGAAAAATTACTGATGGATAAAAAACCTCTTCCACTCTGTCTAAGTTCTCCATTTGTATTTTTCAGTATGTTTCTTCAATTAAATTCTGTCAGCTCCTTGGACCATGAGAATTACCAATTTTTAAATGCAAGAAGTATTCCACAGAGAAAAATTGTATTACTATTTCTGGATATATCAGACCAAGAGCCAAACAGTCCTTTAATTTAGCATTAGGCATTTGCTATGAAAGTCATGACCATGGTAAACTTGTCTGGTATTAATGAGAATGTCCTGTGTTCCCACAGGAGACCCATTGCAATCTGCAATAATTAATGTACCATTGCAGCAAAGTGTCAGTGAAAGGTCCTACTTTTTAGTGCTTGTCTTTTCAAAACAATTAAGCGAATAATTACTGTTCTCTAACCTCCTGCTCAGTTAAATATCTTTCTGACAAAAAAAAAAAAGCTGTTTTTTATATCCTGTCATTCCTGTCAAATTATCTATCCATCCTCTAAGAATGAATTTTTCTTGGTATCATAAAAGTCTTGTGTGGGAGAAGGTAATTGAAATCAACACGCTAATAATTCAGCCTATAAATTTTGTTGTTAGGAGGTCTTTGGTGGTCATAATATAAAATAGTTCTCCTTTACAAGTGGCAGATATTATTTAGCCTGTGGAGCTGCAGAATACTTTCTGTGTGTTCTTGTGTGCAGTTCTGCAAGAACTTTTGAATCGTGCTCCTCTTTCTATAGTTTTGTAGCATGTTTTACATAAACATTTTAAGATTACTAGTTTTATCTTGGCTGATCACCCCAGTTTCTACATTTTCACAGGATGAGAGTGTTCCTAAATGGTCATGAAAAGCTACTTTTCACTTTAGTGTAGGGATTTGGAAGCAACCTTACAAATCTAACCACCATTTTCTATTCATACCAGACAATTTTTGTCTTTGAGGAAGGCTTTTTGCATACCCTGAGAAAGGAGGATTTACCACCTGCTATGCATATTTTGTTGCATACCACGTATCTGCAGTTGGAGGAGAAACTTTCTTTCTGCTTAATCAGAATTAAAAAAATTATGTGAATTCCCACCAGGAGCAACATGACATATTACTGTGATGGAGTAGGATCAAGCTGCCAGTGAAAAGCTTGTTTTCAAAAACACTGAGACACAAGGTATTGGCCTGAAAAGAATGCTGCTTAGCTCAAGAGCAGTGGATCTGTTGGAAAGCTGTCCATGAAGCAATAGCCACAGCTCTTGAACAGTTTATCCATTCAAGTAATTTCATGGCTGCTTAGCTTTTAATGAGCTAAAATGACTAACAGACCTAACCTGTGGAGGAAATCTGAAATCACTAGACCACGGTATTCTATAAATGGTCTTGGCATACCTTGTAATTTATCCTAAAAAGAAGTAGATGTGCTTTTTATACAGAAAAGCCTCTGCTGTGGCAATACATTTACAGGCTTCAAGGGTATTTTAGCATGGGCCACTATACTGTTTTGGCATTCTTCAACAGTTTGTGTTTGAAATGTGTATCTCTTGGGAACAAAGTCAAAAGTCATCTGTTACTGGAGACATTCGGTGCAGTAAATTATTATGGAGGCCCAGATTTCCTCTGGGCAAGTTATTATGGTTGAGGAAGGTTCTCCAGTATGAAAAATCTCTAACTGAATAAATTTTACTGCCACAGCTCAAATTTGAGAATGAAGATAAGATTCCCATGAAAAATTTTTCCTTGCAGCACTTTTTCTGCCTGAGTAAATGCTATCTCCAATCCTCTCTGTTTCTGTCTGTGGCAAGGATGTTCATGCAGCTGCATACCTGAACCACGTGCAGTACCCAGCATTCATACAGATATCTAACTGAGGAAGAATGGACAGAACATGCTCTGTAGAGACATGCAAGTATTTACTCGAACTGTCAATGTGCTAGATTTTACTAGCAAAATAAGGTCTATATTTAACGGACACCTGAGTCACTAGCAGTAGTGAATGCAATCTGCCTAAGGTGAAAACATCTTTGCAAAGTTGTGCTAATTTGATATGAATATAATGATATTTTAATATATTTTAATATATTGATACGTGGAGAAGAGACTTTCTTGAGAGTCCTTCACTGAGCATCCAGAATAATCTGAGACTTGGATGCAGGTCTTAAGTTTAAGCTTTTCAATTTTGGTCTTCACACTGGGTTACCTGTACTTCAGGTACTGATATTTGAGGTATATAGTTTATTTATCTGCTCATTTTCTCTTTGAAGCAGCAAATAGCAGTGGCAAGACACCTAGCTTTTCATCTGTATTTCCTGTGTTGTGTTTGAGTGGCCAGGTTTTGGTAGCAGGGACTGAAGGGGTATCTTCTGTGAGAAGCTGCCAGAAGCTGCCTCCATGTCTGGCACAGCCAGTGCCAGCAGCTCCAGGAAAGACCTGCTACTGTGCAAGGCCAAGGCAATCAGAAACTGTGGTAGTACTTCTGTGATAACATACTTAAGGAAAAAGGTTTTGCTCAGATATTATTGTTGCCAGACAAGAGTGA
>VWYI01002877.1:47910-62714 GCA_013399455.1 Anthoscopus minutus | reverse complement strand
GAGGGTAGGAAGCTTATTTCATTTTGCCAAAAAATGTTGTATGTGTGGGAAGAAGAGGGGAATCTTGTAAAGAAGGGAAATCAGTTTATTGTACACAAGGACCACCCTTCAGTGAATGAAAAAGCAAAAGTTTAAAGCCTTTCAGGTTTTTCTTAGGCAGGGTATGGAGCTGTCAGCATTGTCAGTGCAATTTATTCACACTGTTCCAGTGCTTATGAAAGCTATTGAGCAGCCTGATCTATAAGTGATTGAACAGAACAATACTCTGGAGCTTTGAGTACAAATAAAATCCCACTATTTCTGGCTCCATGCATCACAACTAGTGCTTTCTAGGAACATTGCCAGTCTAAATAAAACACAATCTTGCTGTAATTTTGTACAACACTTGAAAAGAAGACTAAGGCTGTGCCCTTCATGAATGCTGCTCTACCACATTTTTCCATAACTAAGTGATAATTTGACTTGATGATATGCATGCCATATTTAATTGTGCTTTCATATTCTGCTTTCCATCAACTATTACACTTGTCTTTGTTAGCTGATTATGATACAGAATTTCAGTTTATTATGCCAGGACTTACTGATGCCTCATTTACTCAATTGAGTTGAAAACTAACCTCTAGCCGAGATGTTTGATCCATTATGCATGTGAGGAGTGTATGTGCTATACAACACACATTTCATTCATCAAGTCTGGCCATTCTTCAAAGTACAAGCCTGAAAGTGCAAATGCTCATCAAGTGTGAAACTAAGACACCAGTGCCAATCCTTTTATCTCTGTTAGGACCTTATAACACTCTCACTTGAGGTGAGGCTGGAAGTAGCCATGGTGGGCAAATCTTTAGTCCTCATTCACCTGATAACAACTCCCTGGTAAGGCACACAACTTACTCTTTGGCACCTTTCTGTTCAGGAGAGCTCTAGCAGAAAGTTTTTAGCAGACTGTTCAGAGGATAGGAACATAGTTGATGAAATGGAACGGTTTGACAATTAATGAATGTGATATATCTTGAAGATGTACAATGGAATACAGCTGTGGCACTTATTATTTTTAATTAAGAAAGACTTCACTTGTATGCTTTAATTTTCTGTTAAATTTAAAGAAAGATTTCATGAGTAGAGGCTTTGTGAAATTCTCAAGATTTTGTTCACTTAGAATTTCGTGATTGTCTTTGTCATGTAAACATGCTTTTCCACTGTTAGAGAATAGCGTTATCTGTATGATACACTTTTTAGAAAAATATTTTAATTGCAGTTTCTGGGAAATTCCAAATTGTTGGGGTGTGACCTGTCATATATATTCTTGTCCCAAATATATTGGGGCAATAAAAATTCTTGCCCCAGATACAGGTCTTCAAAATAGGTAGTTTAATCTGTGAAATAATTTGTGATCATATATTGATAAACCAGACTAATTTTTAAACTGTTCTTTCCAATTGCAATCTCTAGTGTTAAAAATAATGGAACTGACATAAAAATTATGAGCTGAAAACAAACAAACGATTGCAGACCATTTTTTATCTAACTTGTGTTTTGTCACTTATATTTCATATTTTTAGGAGGTTTTTTTCCTGAAACTGCAAATGTGGATTTTTAAAAATTCTAACAGAACAAAGGTGACAAGAGATAATCATAATAACATGACTTCAGAAGTAGAAAACAACAATTCTCATGAGACTAAGATATAATAATGAAAATTTGCACTGTTAGGATTCTTCAAAAAGACTGCTTTTTATTAAGATACTGAAATAACTGAAATAACTGTAGCAAGAATCTAGTTTTCTCTGTAAACTAGATTAAGCTGAAATTGGCTTCCATTAAATAAGCAATGAACATCAAGACTTACGGACATGGGCATTAATATTTTGCTGAGGTAAAGCCAAAGCCTATGTTTATTTTGAAGGACACTAAATCTTCAGTTTCCCACATTAAGTTAGTAAATTTCATATATTAATTTCCTTAATTTATCTTATTACTACCAAGACTAAATAAAAATATACTGCATAGTGAAATAAAGTATTAAAGGACTTCACAAACATCAGGCAACAGTGAAATAGATGGTTATCAATCTCTTTGGTTTTTTGTTTGATTCCAGAGATCTGAGCAGATGAACAGAGTTGCCCATTAGCTAGCTCAGCTAATATTAACCTGACATGGCTGGGCTAGGATACCAGACAGTCTTCTGGATTGTTTACTGTTCTACTGTTGAGAGTTCTCATAAATTTATATGGTGTTTAAAATTGACTGAAAAAAAGTAATTAGAAAAGAAAATCTATTGGATGCCATCTGAACCTTATGCCCCAACCTAATAATAGGCAAATAAATGATTTCTGGTAAAAAAACCTGCAAATGTTGGCATGCTAATATAAAAATTTCTCTCTCTCCTGTTTTTTAAAGAGAAATTAATTAATTATGGTTGACTTTTATTCCTACAGCATGAAAATAGCAGAATAGAACCTACTGTGGTATAAAAATGTCTAGACACCATTTTTGTAAAATTAAAAAAGCTGTTTAGAATGCTGTGATAAAAAGGATAAGAATGGGAAATACGACATGACGTAATCTTAGCTCTTGAGGTAGCATTATGTTTTCATTGCAATGAAATTCTTAAAAAGAAAAGGACCTTATGGTGATTTCATGTAGTTTATTTGCACACTATTATAGAGGTCTATAATTTCACTCAGTTCCTTAGCAGTAGTTTCCACTGGCTATATACTATCTCGTTACAGGGACCAAAATCTGCTTCTTTGCTCTCTTCCCTTTCTATATATTTCCCAATGATGTAAAAAAAATATCGGGTATGAATAACAGAAATCAATTAGTTACAGAAGCTATGAAGAATATAGGTAAAGCATTTCATAGCAAATCTTAGGCCTTGAAGACTGAAAACTGTGTAGCAATATGCAAAGCATGAAGCCAGGTGTGATTGATAGGCTTCACAGAAGGTGACATCTTGAGGTGATGGAAATTTTACAAATGATTTTTGATAACAATTCCATATTTCCTTTGGGAATATGGAGGTTTATAGCAATGTTAGTGGAGGATTATCATTGTCTATGTTTCACCCCTGTTGCCAAAATTGTACATACTACAAAGGGTTATACTATAAACTGAAGGTGACCTGAGAGCACCTTCTGAAGAAGCATAGTTAATAGGCAGGAGGGCTGCATGGCAGGCTTTTCTCAAATAGTGATGCTTGATTAAGCTGACTCATGACATCCTTTTACTCTCTATTGTTGGTTACACATTGAAGACCTGTCCAAAGCAGTTTTGAGAGGAACCCTTTGTATTCCTGGAAAATGGAGTATGTTTTGCCCCACTAACCACATGCTTTGTGCTTTGTGGTTGATATAATCTTTCACATGTGTAATTCCTTCTTTGTCATGTAAGATTCTCCTCTACAGTAGAAAAGATTTTGAAACCTGCACAAGTGTGTGAGAATACTGCGTATTTCCCATCCTGCAAAATTTGTTTTGGAAAAGTCTAGAAAAAAGAGAAAGAGGTTTGAAATGAGAGGCAACCTGAGAATAATAAAGAGTGATAATAATTGCTGAGACATGTGGTACTGAACAGAGGGAGTTAAAAACTGTGGTGAAAGGAGACACAGTGGCATGGGGTATTTCTTGGTGTGGGAAAAGAAAAATTATTTGGAAATCTTTTCTTGCTGAGAATGCCAAAAATGGTTTTGAGAGAGGGAGATTTTTAAGTCCTCTCCATCAAGAAGAAAGACTTAGATTTTAAAGAAGACACTATAGCCCTGTTTTGATTTGTTTGCTTGAAAGTATGTGGATGATTCAAGTAAATATGGTTGAGAAGACTAGAAAGAAAGATCATGAACATCAGGAAAGGGCTGAGGCATAAACATAGGAGTATTTGTAATACCTCTTGTTACTTAGGGACTGGCTTAGGGTAAACTACACTATAGGCTGTAATCCTCTACTACAGGAGGAGAGTTCATTGTTAAAAGGTGATTAAAAGCATTCTATGCTCTCAAAATTTGGAGGAGCTACCTAAGCAAAATGACTGAGAATATGGTTGGAGGTGACTGATCTCATCAAACACTCATCTTAGGAGACCATGGCTCTTAATGTCATCAGACTAGGACTTTGAATAATAAAATATTCCAAGAGGAGAGAGAAAAAGTGTTGCAGATGATCACACAAACTAATGTGGAATAAAAATATATGTACTCAGACAGGCATGGTTTAATAGGGCCAGTTTACTGATTGACGTGAGAACTACAGAGGAGTTAACAATGTTTCTTAAAACATAAAAATATATATGGACTGTTCAATGCAATTATAAGTCAACAAGCCTAAAATAAAGGAAAATAGTATGTAATTAAAAAAATCCAAAACTTTTCACCACAATGTGTTGTGATAGTCAAGATACAAACTGATTGAAAAGGGCATTAGTCAAATTTATGGACTAAATCTTGGTCACAGAAGTCTAATTGAAACATTCAGCTCAGGAACTTATAAACTTCTGATTTCCAGAAACTGACTTAAGTGAGTCAAAGGTGTATTCACCACCTATATCTGTTTATCTGTTTATCTTTTTGTGTGCATCTGCCACTGGCTACTATCAGATACAAGATATTGGAGTAAGCAGAAAATTTAGTCTTAAATAAAGGAAAACTCATTATATCTTAAACTCAAAAATTATAGACTACTTTTCTCAAAACAATAAACTTATAAAAACAGAAACAGAAAACTCTTAGAGATGAAACAAGTGGCTTTTTCCTCAACAAGAGGAGTTGAGTGAAAAGCTGTTTGAGTTGAATATCCCTTTTCATAAAGATATGGTCAGTAAATGTTACTGACCTGCCAGGATATAATTTTCTTCTTTTTCTGTGTTTAGAAACATTAGAACATTAAATAAGTAATCAGTTAAAGTATTTTCTATAGATTTATTCTCTGATGAGAAAAGAGAAATGGATTGCTTTTGACTATTAGAAAAATAGCAGTCAAGTGAGATAGGTAGCAAAAAGTGACCATCTGTCACATGTTATTTTAGTGTTATCCTCAGCCTCATAAATGGGGCCCTCCCAATCCTCCTGTGGTAGTGTAAAGCTATTTCAATTCTATTCACACCCTCTGGGCATCAGTGTGATTTGGAAACCTAATAAAGTAAGACATCAAAGAACAACCCATGTGTCCAGAATTTGTATTACTACACTATGGGGAGCCCAAGTGGTGCTATCCTTTAAGCCATATGTCTTCTAAAGCTTCATTTAATGACACAGAAATCAATGTGATTTTGGTGAAAAACACCAAAAAAGACTAAGGAAGAAATATTACACAGGATGCTGACTCTGCACTAAAGTACTTCTTGCAGAGGAGCAGAAATGTACTGCAAAGCTCTGACAGCCAGTTCCATCTTTTGAATCAGAGGAATCAGCCACTGCCCATTATTTCTGAATTCAAGAATACAAAAATGAAACAAGGATTTTCCTCCCCTAACCCACATTTAAAGTTATTTCTGGAAGGAGAAAAATGAAAACCTCTTAACTTCTGCATTTTGATGTGACAAAAGTATTTGCCCATTATATTCATAGGATACGTTTGGAAAGCCTCTTAATAAGAAATTGACTTATTTTCAAGAAGAGATCTGAGAAAATGCTGTGCTGCAGACAGCAGTTATTTCATGTCAACACACAGACTTAGACTTCCTTGATTGCCATAGGAACCTAGTCATTTCAGCAAACTACAATAATTATTTTCATCCTGAACTAGCAGTTTAATAAAGATTAGATGAACTACATGCCAAAGATGTTAATTTTACTTCATCAGCTCTAATGGGAATATATGATGACTAGCTAAGATGCTGCTGTGTGTACTCAAGATGTGCAAGCATATATAAGATGAATCTTTCATGTATTGTTCTCCAACTTTCCCTGCCCACCCACTGGAGCAGGTGAAATCCTGTGGATTGCGTAAGGATTCAACATAAAAGTCCCTTTTTGATCATGAACCCCGTCAATAACCGGTATAAAGATACATCTGGCAACAAAAGCAAGATTATTTTGGATGATCAACTCTCTTGTTTTCTCTGCTCAGTGGAATATTAAAAACTTTTAACATTTGGGAGGCTCTTTCTCCTTTTGGAGAACTGTGGCTTCATCGGCCACAGTTGCTGTAAGAAAGAAGACTGTTCCGTTCTTTTAAGGTTCTTAATACCTAAGAACCTCCACATCATTTTATTTTGTGACAAGAGTCACTGGGTGACAAAGGGGTCCAGATTCATGGGAAGTTCACCTGTAACAGTGATGACAAACATATCAGTACACAGAAACAGTCCAGGTCTCACATGATCCTTCAAATTAATTCCTTTAGAATTGATGATCATAAATCCAATTAATAGGTAAATAAGCCTACAACATGCCCTTTAATTCAGTATCATTCTGAATTAGGCTTTAGAATATTCCACTTTTGTTACAAATTCAGTTTGTAAATCTTTAATGAAAACACACGCATTCTTCAGAATGACATTATTATACTTACGCTTTTTGAATACACTCATTTATATAAAAGAACTAATTCCCAAGGAGAATGTCATAGCTCTTTCATTCTATATGTATGGTACACTACCATTTCTCAAGCAATATATTCTCAATTTCCTTCATAAATATTAAAGGTGAATGTTGAGTGAAGCTAGAGCTGAGTCTTCATTTGCTAACTTTTGTTTGAACTCTCACAGATTGGCAGGTTTAACATTGTCTGGAGTAGGAGATTGCATATCCAGATTTACAGCCTCCTTTCACTAATATTTTCTTAAATTCTTTCGTCTTCGACATATAAATAAAATTATGTAGCCTCTTGGGACTTGCAAAAGGCAACAGAAGCAAAGTCTCCCAGTTCCTCAGCTTTCAGCTACAGGAAAGTGAGGGAACCTTAAGAGAGGGTTAAGACTGAGTTTAAGTGCTGATTCTAACTGGAGTTCATAATTTTGTATTCTTCTTTGATCTCATGTTCATTGCACCTAGAGATTTTTAATTTGTGGTCCTATGTGAGGTCAGGACCTTCTTGCTGAAGAGCTTCAGTGGTGCCAAGGATTCTGTATTCTCTACAGAGGAAATCAAAGCAAACATTTCAAAAGGTCTGGTTCATTGCATACCTAAAACTTTAGGGCAAATTAAGTGTCTGTGTTAAGTAAATTGGATCCTATCTTTGAAGTTCATCTCATTTAAAGATTTAGACAGTACTGCTAAAGAAACTTTTTATTGAAATGCCATGTCACTTCAAAAATAAGGAAAATTATTTTCATTGCCATGGGAGATTTAAAAATCCCTAAAATGTCTTCTAGCATTTAAAATAATTAATTTGAAATGCAAAAACATCATAAAACATTTTCATAGAATAAAGGTAGTTGTTTTCAAAATTACATGAAATGACACTTCAGTATGAATTTGGGAATCCTTTTCTTGTGTGAAAAATGTTTTCATGACTTTTCCAAAAGGTTTAAAGTTATTCATTCTGATCACGTGATTATCTGATGATTGCTACTGATATTAAAATAGGAGGAGTAGTTGAAGAAGAAAACACCATTAAACTTTTCTCCCATGATGGGGAAAAGCTGTGGCATTAGTTTTGTTACTTATAGTTGGAACTATGACAAGTTTTTGTAATTAAAACAAAGAAAACAGGGAAACTTGTATGCCTGTGGTGTTACTGTTGGTTTCATGCCAGAAAACTCACAGTGAGACAGGACAAACAATAAAGTTCTGACTGAACCTTCTCTTCTAAGCATCATGATTCCTGAGACTATAAATATGTCATAATCAAGTATGTCCAAATATGTCATAATCAAAGCAGTTGACATAGAATAAATATATCCTTGATATTTTATCCCTCTCTCTGTGGAGGCAGATTACCAGGAGCTGATAGAAAGCCTACTGAAGTAAATATGGATCTTTTAAATTACATCTATAGACTTGGAATGGGTTCTTACTTCAAACCATTTGTAGCTCTGAGGAAAGTGTTTACACTTCATCATCACTAACATGTCACAAGCTTGAAAATGGCATTTGCTCAGAACTAGATCTTCTGTGTCATAAATTAGAAAATGTATTTATATTTTGGAGTAAATTCACAGACTGGAAGAGGGGAAAAAAATATTTTGTCATTAGATGGAATTTTTCCTTAAGGTTTTTTTGACGATCAAAATCAGTCTGGTGGAAGTGGACTAGCACAAGTAGAGCAGGAAATAGAATAAAATATACTATGGCATGTTCAAATTATGTTTATAAAACTGAAAGCATTGTTTATTCCAACAGCATCAGCTTTGAGTGGCTGTGACTTCTGCCAGTCAGAAATGATCAATACTTTGTGGATAATAGCAATCCATTTTGGTACAGATAATAATATTAATCTATGCTAGTAGACATAATATAATTGTAACTAGGACAATTTATATATAAATGTTAGATAAATCCTGTATAATATGTTAGAGTGTAGGAGTGCAATAGAATATTTTAGGACCCTGACAAGTGAGACTGCCACTGGCTTTGGAAGGCTGATCCACAGGCTTTCAGCTTGATCTGTTCTGTGAGAGAGTGTTTTTCTATAACTGTTCAAGCAAGACAGTCAACCAGCTGTGACCCACTGGGTACTCCAAAGACTCATATGTCACACAAAAGATGTGCAAATTATAACACAGTTTTTAAATGGTCTCCAGGGTTTAATCATAATAGCAGTACAGAAAGCAACAGCTTCTGCTCTGTGTTTTCAAATCTCTTTAAATCTTTTTCTGTAATCTGCAGTATATGACCAACACAAAGTAATTTATATGGCTACAGTGCCAACTAAAGTGAGGAGGGAACTCTGTTTATTATAGAATGAATCCCTTCTACCACCTTTAGATGCTGCAAGCAGTGCTGGATACATGGCCTTTAATATGACTAAATTACTTATAATTTCAAATGGATTATGCACTGTTTCTTAGATAAAAATTATACAGAAATTAGGTTATAGAGAGAAGTAGCTTGTGCCTAAGATAAGAGGACTGTTCTAGTTTTTGCTCAGAGGAAGCTGAGAAAATTCCTTGTCTAAATTCAGGGATTAGACATAGGTAGTTAATAAATCTAATTTTTGCAGCTTTTTTTTAACCTTTCTGAATTTAAATAAGCTCTGTTGCTTTAAAAATATATTTTAAAATTTCATTATAATCTAATGTAGAGAGTTGTATCTCTGTAATTATATGAAATTGTGAGTGGGAGAACAAAAGCTTAATGTTGTTTTGGGGAAAGCAAGCCAAATGTAAATTTATCCCTGCAGCTGATTCCTCAAGGGCATTGGCACGTGCCACTGTGTATAGCAAAAGGAACATGACCCACCTAATGCATGCATGATCTCCATAATGGAAAAGAAAAAAGACTAAGGTCTAGTGAGGTCTAATAGAAGGCAGGGACCAGAATTTTGAGCAGATGGTATTTAGGGGCCCACCGGTCGCTTGAAAGCCAGGGAGTGGAGAGAATAGGCAGATAGTAATTAGCAGAAGGTGATAAAAAAAGGGCAGCCAGGATCCCCCAAACATCTGTTTAAAAGAATAAAGAGCCTGGTCTGACCCTGAGCCTTAATGATCTTAAAGGATACAATTTAATTGTGAAAAAAAAATGCACACACATCACGCTGAGCTAGAGTGAATCTTGTTATGAGAGCATTGCAGGAGATTGGGTAATTATTAATTTGGTGTATTTGTTTTAGAAAGATTATGTACAGCATTAAATCAAATGAAGTAGTTATAATAAAAATGCCAACTGTCTTTTCTAGGAATCAGCAAGCTCTCAAAAAAAATTTGAATTTCAGATAGCATTCAAATTAATATTTCTTGCACTGCATTCTAAAATGGCTATTTTGACTTCTTGTCATGTATTTATATGGCTAGATCTGTAATTTTTCCTGTGGGTTTTTTTTAAATTTTATTATTTTTTTGTTTTGTTTTACATAGAAGAAACCTAGATCCTAAGTTTGTTTATTTGAAGTATTTTGACCTCTGGAGACAACTGCTAATTGCAGCATCAGAGACCTGATTGCAGATGTCATCATTTACTGGTGACTACTTGCTTAAGAATTACTGCTGAACGTGACCAAGGAAAGTGCTGATTCACAATGTGGTTTCTCCTGATTTTCACTCCATTCATTCTAGCAATAGCTGGATACCAAACTGCATGAACAAGATGTCAGAAAGCATTTTATACATGATAGTTAATTCTTTGTTTTCAACTATATTTGAAAATGTAGCTTATAAGAATTTTAAATGGTCTTGCTTTCCTTGCTGTTTCCCCGAATGAATAGCTTAATTCAAAGGTATTAAAAAAAACTCCAAACCAAAACAACACAGACTTTCCAAACCAATAGCAAGCAGCTGTGCATTGCAGTATAAAGCTAATGATTTTCTGGAAATATGTATCAGTGTGAATGCATGTGTAAGAACTGATAGTACTGGGTATTTTAATTTACTTTCTGGAAATGGGGGTAAAAAGCTCTTTGAGAAAACTCATGGGTGATCCTAAATTGGCCGGCTCTGTAAACATTAGAAAAGAGAAAAGTAAGTCTAAAGGGATCTGAAAGAGATGAGAAACATGAGAAGAAAATAACAGGGTATGCCCTAAGGAGGTTGAAGTGTAGAATGGTTAGTAGATGCAGTGGAGGTGAAGTAATTAAATGTGCATGCTTAAGGCAGCTATCATATATTTCCCTGCTCAGCATTATTGAAGTCACCTTAATAATGGCAAAAATAAGTAAATTTTAAAACAAATATTTCAGAAGTCAGAAATGTATGCAGAAAATCTGCAATAGCATTCATAGAAATGAAGTAATTAGCAAGACAGCATTTTCAAGATTCCTCATTAAAGCATTATATTAAAAATATAATTTTCCCCTGTTTCAGAGATGAATGTATATTAAAGATTGCTTCAAGACTCTGGCATATCAAATTTATTTATTTAATCTAAACTTAGATTTAAACTCAACTTTCACTTATAAGCACATCATGAACCAATCAGCATTGTGATCAGTTTACTGTGAATCATTTAAACACATTTTGTTAATTGTTAAATTCAGAAAAAAAACCCGAAGCAGAGAAATTCCAGTAGGTTTTATAAATTCTAAATTGGGAACCTAAATATATTAAGGAAATGTCTGCAAATGTGACCAGCTCCCTTGAAAAATCTTGACCTATGCAGTTTCTTTAGGATTATATATCTGAAGTGAATGGAAAAATGGAAATAGATTCTTGGACACACACTGATTTCAGCAAAAGTTAAAAAGAGCCCATGCTCTACAGGACTCTTCTAAATTCAGAGTAACATCAGATAAGAATGGAAACATAATTGTGATAATATCATTTTGCTCTGTGATTCATTACTTTTGTAATAAGCTTTCACCACAATCAAAGGAAAAGAAATGGGAAATTTAGCAACAGAAAATGTTAATGAACTGAGACCCCAGTTTTGTGTTGTCTTTTGTATGGATACATTCCATAGAATATCCTTTCCTTCTTTCATCTCTTTCCAGCTTGGGAGGGAATTCTGCTTGGGAAACTGCAACACTAGGCAAGAGGTGCTATGAAATGGTGTGAGCCACACATTGGTAATTAGGTGCAAGTCAGTCTGACAGACTTTGTAAAAGAACTCACATCAATATAATTTACACTTTCTTGTACTGTGCCCTTTGGCTGAGTTAACCATGGGCTGAAGTGACAAATATAACAGCATGGGTTTGCACAGCAGTCAGTACTGGAGTGCATCCACACAAAATGCAAATTGTTTAAAATTTACACAGTTCTTGTTTCTTTTAATTTGTTGTTTATTCCTTTGGGAAATTTTAGCCATCTTAAAAAAGGACTAGAAAAATAATTTTTTCTTTAGAAAATGCAATTCTTGTGTAATAACTTGGCTGAAAATCCAAGGCATAAAAAGAAATACTACGAATGTTGAAACTTATTAAACTGGGGAATCCGATCACAATGTGTACATTGTACAAGGGCTGGAGGAGAAAACACACCAGCTCCTTTGTGTAAATCCTCTCTGAATTTTCTTTGTATTTTATGAAGCCTTATTTCCTCCATATTTTAATTTTTCCTACTGTTTCTAAGAATTATTACATATTTGGTTTGCAGTCCTTAAATATTCAGGGTTTATAGCACAAACAGAAAAAGAACATAAAAATAAAAAATTATTTGTGACTTTAATGATATTGCATTTATTTGTTCCTATTGCAGTACAACAGTTTAAACATTTTTCATTGCTTGAAAGAATTTACATAAAGCTTCTGATTTCTCCTGGAATGTGTGCTTATGATGGGCTTGCATTCTTTGTGTGTGAGCCTCACAGGTGTATTTTTCACGTCCCAGGCGATGGAACTGCAAGCATAATTGTTATAAACTTTGTAGTACTTACATAATGATCAACATTTGTAGTGTAAAGCACCTGGAATATATTTTGATAGTTACAAGAATACTTCAAATGATGAATTGCAAGGCTTTGATTAAAAAACAAAATGTAAGAGCCCCTGATTTTCATTTTCCATAAGTACCCCCTGTATCACTTTGGCAGTGAACAGTTATGTTCAAGCCTTTTTCTAGTTGCAAAGCACTGGTAAAAGGCATTGATGTAAATCTGCTTCAGAGTATCCTGGAACTCTTATTTGCATAGAAATACATGTGAAAATGTGGACATTGCAGAGTGTCAAAGGCATACATCCCTTTGTGGGTGCTACTCTAACTACGGTTGATAGCATTAGGCTGAACAGCATTAGGTTGAACAGCATTAGGTTGAACAGCATTAGGCTATTGCGTGCCATTGTCAACTCAGTGTGTCAGTCACAGGATGTGACCTGGTTTGGAGGGCATGGGGAGGGATGGAGAGAAGAAGGAATGCATTGAGCTCCATGGATGTGCTGGGAGCAGACAGGACATGCCTGCCCTGCCACTGGGTGCCTGGGGACTGCAGAGATGAGAGGAGCTGGGCTGAGGCACAGATGGAAGCTGAGCTGCAGGGAGAGGCACAGCCGAGAGTGGCTCCTTGAGGGCAGGGGGATTTTCTCAGAGAGAGCCCTGGCTCTGCCACCCAGTGTGGATGAGGAAGGGAGGTGTGTTGTAGATTCTGGGTGAACCACTTGGAAAAAACACTAAAGGCTGCTGGATGATCTGGCTGGTAACCAGCCAAGAGCTCAGGGTCAGTGTAGGGTTCCGTGGCAGCAGGATCAAGTCCAGGCAGCTCTGGTGACCAGCATGAGACAGAACAAGACGGGTCTCTGCTTGTTTAAGCTCAAAAATCCATTTATTGGGGCGTCACCAATACAGGGGACAGACTCAGCTTAATCCAGAGGGAGAGAACTTCAAATAGGGGCAGGGTGGTGAGATTTATAGAGGACGGGTGGAGTTTTACCATTCCTGGGCTTAGAGAACACCTCCCCCAAGGCAGAGGGGGTGGGGTCCACTCTTCTCGGGACTCAAACCCACACCTCTCACTTTAACAGTAACCAAATCTTTGCCTCCCCTGGGCAGGGGTATCCCCCGGGTCAGTGAGGGCCTTGCATGCTCCCAGGCTCTGCCCTACGCCCCTGCTGCTGCCTGCCCTCCTGTTTCACCACCTACCTGCATACCCACCTAACTGCTCACCTGCCTGTCCACCTTTCTGTCTGCTTACCCATCTTTGTGCCCTGTTGCCTGCCCATCTGCCTGCCCACCTGCAGTTTGTCCCTGGCTCCTGCCCAGTGGGCAGCAGGTGAGATCCCTCTCCAAGGTAAATCGGCTCTCAACTTAAATAATCCTCTTGGCTGCCTTGGTGAATTAGACACACGTAATACAAGTAGGTGAAGGCTGTCTCTATCTTAGTGGATTAATTTAGTATCATTAGCTAATGACCTGTTAATGACTCCCCTGACTTCACCCTTTCACCTGCTCTGCCCCATGTGATAGAGGAGCTATAACACCCCAGGGTCATAACACCCCAGGCAGGATGGGCAGCCTGGAACTGACTCATCAAAGACACCAATGCTAAACACAGGATGATGGAGCTCAAGGCACTCCTGGTGAGGTGTAACACCATCTATTTAGAAAGTAGGTCACACACTATTTGCCTTCCCTGAATTCATTAAAAATCAGTGGGTCAAAGTCAAATGTGACAGGTAAGAGGTAGAATGAGTATAAATCATGATGAAAGGAGCATCATCTGAGAGAGCAGGTACTGCAGCTCATGTATAGCAGGGACATTTGGAGGATATTTATGCTGCATTTTCTTAGTGCAGGTGGGACCCAGTGTAAGCTATGGAAACAGACAAGGCAGATGCTAACAGTAAGCATTATTAAAGCACAGATGCTTTTTGCTCTGTAACTCTAGGACTGGGACTTAGATGCTCCAGCACTCTAAATTCCTGCTTAGGCCCAAGTCACTATCTTCTGCATTTCAAATTAATTTAAATGCAGTTCTTGCTTACTCATTATACTCAGTACTTAGGCTTCTGTGTTTTCCTCACACCTGCTGATGACAGCATAATCCATTTTAAAGGAGGAAAAAGTCTCAGAAAAATGCCTGTACTCAGACTTGTTTGGGATGTTATTAGTCATTAGGGGAAAATTCAAAATCTGCCAGAGCGAACACAGAATTTTGATTAGTCCTTAAATAATCAGAGAAGAATTTAACAAACTTTAAGTGCTATAAACAGTATTAGGATGCAGACACTGGAGATTAGCTTCAAGGGTTTCAGTAAACCAAGATCTGAAGATGCCATTTATGTTTTCTACATGCTTGTTTACTCCTCTTTTCTTTTCTTTTCTTTTCTTTTCTTTTCTTTTCTTTT
>VWYI01002877.1:264-26204 GCA_013399455.1 Anthoscopus minutus | reverse complement strand
GCCAAAGTGGAAGAACTTTCCCCATAAAAATCTTCAGCTCCTGCAACAATGATGGTAGTTTTAAAGTAAGAGAATTTACACTTGTGGTTGGTAGAAGTAAGAGCAGAATGTAGCCCACCTCTTGCTTTTAAAAGCCTTGATCTTTGTAAATTCCTGGAAATATTTGTTTTAACTTCCAGATTTTTTTTAGTCTCTCTAACTTCTTTGCAATAGCTTGAAAAACTAAAGTTAGGTAATTAATTACACAAATGTAATATTTTATAACTATTAATGTTTGGGACATTTTTTTATGCTTTCCAGCATTAAGTCATGTTCCTGTTTGAGAGCTGTCAGAGGAACTTTAGCACACACAGGGAGTAATAATAGTAGTACATTACAGGACTGCTTTTGCTCCAAGAAAAAGGATCTCATAGATTGTGAAATGCACTTATCTCTATTTTAAAAAAATTACTTTCTGTGCTTTACTTAAAAGACTTGACTGCTTTTTTTTAGACAGTGTGGAAAAGGTTTTATTTTAACTTGTATAGCCAAATACGAATGATACAGTTTAGAAATTTGGATCAGAATTAATTTCTTTTGGTGCCAGATGGTGTAAAGCTGTCTGATTTGTGATTTTTTAAAGATGTTTTTTTCAAATTGATAATGGTTTTGTGTGTAGCCATTTTCCCCTGATTGCCAAGGTGTCTTTCTAGACATTACAGCACACTGTGACAGTGTGAGTCAAGGGCAGTATGGTGGGAGTCTGTCTATGCTAAAAACAACTGGCAGCTAAGGAATGTTTTCCTTTAATGCTGCTTTGATGTTTTATAGCAATTCAGCTAGACACCTCCTTTATACCACTTATTTTTTAAAGATGGACATGCAGCGTGTGAATCTGAGATCTATCTGAAATGGGAAAATGGGGAAAGGTAACAAAATGGGAAAACCCATCATGTATGATTTTATATTCAAAAGTTTGATATGAATATTACAGAATTTAAAAAGAATTTTTTTAAAAATAAGCCTTCCTTAGGTGACTAGGTTGTATAGATGTAAAAAGTCAAAAACCTCTTGTTTTGCTCCTGAACTTTTTGTATAATTTTAGATTTTTTGAGCCTGTTAGCATTTCACTTTAAACAATAAAGTGGTGCAGTCTCACCTCAAGTACTGTGTGTCTTTTTGGCTTCCACAATAAAAGCAACATACAAAGCTATTGGAAAAGCATCCAAATGAGGGATACAAAGGTGGTGAAGGTCATTGAGATGAAGCTTTGTGAGGAGTGGCTGAGGTCACTTGGTCTTTTCAGCCTGGAGGAAATTGAGGGGAGACCTCATTGCAGTCACAACTTCCTCATGAAGGGAAGAGAGGGGCAGGCACTCTGTGGTGACCAGTGACAGGACCCAAGGGAATCCCCTGAAGTTGTGCCAGGGGAAGATTAAGTTGGATATTAGGAAAAGGTTCTTCACCCAGAGGGTGGCTGGGCATTGGAACAGGCTCTCCAGGGCAGTGACCACAGCACCAAACCTGACAGAGCTCAAGTGTTTGGGCACTGCTCTCAGACACATGGTGTGACTCTTGGGGATGGTGCTATGCAGAGCCAGGAGCTGGACTTGATCATCCTTGTGGGTCCCTTCCAAGTCGGCATATTGTGTGATTTTATGACTTATTTGAAAACTTGGCACATGAGGGTTTTTTAATGTTTTTGAAACACAGTAGTTGACCCAATTATAGTTTTATGAATGTTGTTAAGTGAAAGTATCATCTGTTATATCTTGCAGAGAGATATTGTCTATCACAATCTTCTTGTACTGCAGAAGTGGTATACATTTTAGATACATTTTACTCGTCATGTCTTTGTGATTTAAATAGCTGTAATTATGTGAAGTTTTACATGGTCATAATATGGAGGGATTTTTTTCCTTTTTCCTAAAGCCAAAATAATAAGTCACAGAAGGCAAAAAAGCAAAACTCCAGTCCTTGCTGGTGACTCATGAAAGTGGAAGTCTGTATATGAAATAAATCTTTTTGGAGACAAGAATATTGTTATGATCAGGATAGAGACAAAATCGTTCTCAGTGTGAATTTTTTTTGCTAGATTTTAAGCTATATGAAATGTCATTGCTGTGGAAACATAAGCCTCTTACGATTAACACTCTGTATTATTTGGATACAATTTTTATATGTAAGCCTTGATTTTGTTTCATGTATTTTTGTTTATTTTGTGCCATTGTGTCTGCAGGCAAAAATAGTCCATTATATAATTAAGAATACTACCAGAGTGCAGCTCTCAGGCTGTATAAACTTCTGAGTAACTGTATAAATTACAAGTTCTTTCACTTACATCTGAGATTTTTTCAGGCATTTCAGTCAGGCTACCTTGAAGATAACCAGGATGACACAGTGGCTCACTGACTGTTTAAATGGCTATCAGGGGAAACAAGGCAGAATCAGGGTAAGGTTTATTCATTGTTAGTGCTGTGCATTCCATTGCTAGAAAGCCTACCAGTAAAAGTTTGGGCTAAGGCAAGAGGTCCCTTTAAAGCACCTGGATTTGAAACCAGTTTCCTTCCTCTACCCAGAGCCTTAGCAGTGCTCCAGCCTGGGGCTGTGGGATGGGACCAGGACCCCAGTGCAAAGTGTAGCACTGCAGGAATGCCTAAGTTATATGCCTTTGGTGGGGGGATGTGAGGAAGAGGGTGGTTGCATGTATTTTGAGGTAGGTATGTGAGATTTGACAAATGTGATCAAAGGAGTGGTAGGATCTTAGGATAGTTCAGGTTGGATGGAACCTAAGGAGGAGTCAGCTTGAGCTGTCCCAGGTGCTTCCAGGTCTTATGCAGATGGGTCTTGAAAGTTCCCAAGGATGGAGAGAGACTGCCTTTTTTGGGCAATTTCTTCGAAGGTTTAACCATTCTCTGAGGGAAAAATGTGTGAGCAGTCTGAACCTCTTTAGTTTCACTTCATGCTTTTTGTGTTTCATCTACTCACCATGTCGCAGTGTGAAGATCCTGATCCTACAACCTCCCTGTGGGTGCTGGGGGGTGTTCTTTGCTCAGAGCCATTTGTTGAGGCTGAAATAAGCCCCTCTCCCTGCAAGAGTGGCAGCCCTCTGCAGCTCATCCAGTCTATCACCCTGGTGCCTTGTATTGGGCAACCACAACTGAGTAGAGTGCTCTAGCAATGCTCCAAGGAGTGCTGAGTGGAGGGGGATGATCCCTTCTCTCCAGGACTGTCTCTGCTCCTGCTAATGCAGCCCAGGAGACTGGTGGCTCTCTGCTGCTGGGGCACCGCTCAGCTTGCTGCCACATGAGTAATTTAAACACTAAAGAAATATAGTTGGGTTTCTGTTTTTAGCAAAATAACTTATTTTTAGCACTCTCCCTTACAAATGTAGTCTTGCAAGTATGAGTTAGAGAAAAATGATATCTGAAAGCTGAGAAGAGAAAATATTCATTTTAACTTCCAAAGCTGGGATAGTGTCCTCTATAACTAAATGTCTGCCTTTGAGAATGAGGTTATATGTCACCCTATATGTTAATTAATTTATAATTATCCAGCTACCACTCTTCCATTGCCTTGGTGACAATTGCCTGTGCCAGTTTCGAGAAACCATTTAAGAAAAACTGGTAGATTATAACTTCTGGTAGAAATAACTTCTCAGATCAACCTGAAATAGATCAGATCTGCTGTTTGGATTCTTGGTCCAGGTCCAGCCAAAGAAATATCAGCTGTCATGAAAATGCCATGAATCATCTTAGATTCCTTGAATCTAGTTATGAAATGAATATTTTCTATTTCAGCATCATTGAAAATGATAGGAACATTTTCATTGTCTTTGTGTTGTTTTTACAAATGTTTTGTGTGACTGCTGTGGTTTTCTTGTATTGTAGTTTCATATGTCTTCTGGGAAAATCAGTCATATGCTAGTAAAGAATGCTAGAATATATGTTAACAAAAATGAGTATTTTTGGGTATTTTGGGCTGAGTTTTTCTGAATGACAGGGATTGTTTTTCACAAACTTTTAAGGCTTCAAAGGTAAAATCAATATTAATCCCCCACTGAAAAATAGGAGCATCTATTTTGTAATAGTCTAATCTGCCACATTTAAGACAACTGCCTATTTAATGAGAAAGCATCATTAATACCAATGAGATACTTTTAAAATAATTTCTTGAATTGGTTAATATTCATATCGTGAAAAAAATTATGGTCTTATATTCTTAGTTTGGACACAATTACAGCTATTTTTTTTCTTTGAGTCCCATTGCAAAATCAATTTGAACTGTGTCAGCAAACAATAGATAAATCTTGTAGCTTCATGAAAATGATAGAGTTGTAACATATCAAAAGGTTTATGAAATCATATTTTGCATACTTATGAAACCTCGTTTTTCTTAAATGTTTTATTGTCAGCCTTTTTTAGCTCATGTGGGGATGGGGAGAGTTTGTGGTTGTTCGGGATTTTTTTTAGGACTTGCAATACAGATTACAAAATCAATAAATGTTTATATCTCCAAAACTTATCTATTTTTAATAGTAGAGTTCAGGAATGCAAAATTTTTTTTAATCTTAACTAATGTATCTGTTTCCTCACTACTGTGAAATTTACTGCACCAATATATTCAAATTTAAATGCAACATTTCTTATTATTTACCAAAAAGTCCCACCTGGTTACTTACATGTAAAGTGACTAAAGTAATTTAAAATTATCCCTTTTCAATCTCATAATTACTGCAAAGACAGAATATGCTTTATTAGGTATAACGTGTGTGACAGTGCAAAAAGTCAAATCAAAATATCTGGAGTAATATATTGTTTACTGAATTTTAATAAGCACACCTATCTAATCTAATAGAAACAAATTCCTTAATGCACATCTGCATCCTCTTTCTTTGAATCCTTCTCAACCTTTAAGCATTTTTTAATAAAAAGACATTTAGGATTTTTTTTTCATGTATAATCACACGAGTCTTTTGTTTGATTACAGCTATGACATTATGAATGACAATGAGCTTTTCTCCCTCATGCATTTTGTTGAACCCTTTTTTTGTTTAGCTAATAGAATATCCTGATCTATTACTTTTAAATCCTATCATAACAATGAAAAGTACCACTTACCATGCTGTTTTGTGCTTCTAAGTCTTCCCAGTGCCAGTGTAGCTTCATCAAGCAGTACAGTCCTTAAATAAAAACAATCAAGTTAGAACACCATTCAAATGGAAATCCTAAATGATGGATTGTTACTAGCAGGGGGTCTATGCAAGCATCTTATAAGCTCATCTTAATGGCCTCACTCTAAAGTCTTGTGTGGCTCTAATTGCATGACAAATAAATAGGGTGCACATAGAACTGCAGAACTTTCAACAGAGGAAAATTATTACCAAGCTTAAGGAAAATTCTCTAATAGGAATAAAGTATACGATGAAGACAATCTATTGGAAATAAACTGGAATTTTTGTTCTTTTCATTCAAGAATGGTTTTAAGATCCTTATAGAGGGACCTGAAAAGTGTCATGCTTTTTGCTGTTTTACAATCTACTTTGCTTATTTTCAGTATGTAATGAGTATGCAACTTCAAAGAATGTCTGATTTATCCTGCTGTAAGAAAGACTGTTATGTATTTTCAGTGAAGAGGAGTAGGCTGTAAAAAACTAAAGGAGGCCAAAACCTAGTGTGAGGAACAGACTCCAAATACCTGCTCAATCCTTGGTACTCTAGAGCTGCATATTTTTGTCGAAGAATCACAACCTTTTTTAAAAAAACTTCTGAAATTGTTTTGTAGTTGGTAAGATGGATCATTTGGTTTGGGGTTTTTACTCTTTTTTTTAAGCAGAAGAAGAAGAAGGAGAAGGAGAAGAGGAAAAATCAATACTGTAATCAATCAGAAAGGCACCGAATGATTCCTCTGGCAGTCCCCTACAACAGCAGCTGATGAGGTCAGATAAGGACATGACAGACTGTCAGTGCTGGATAAGCCATTTCTCCTGGGTGAATTAATACAATATTTGTAGCTGCAAGGAAGGACTGCCATTTCTGGATGGTTCTTGAAGGGGCTGCAAGAAGGTTAAATAAAAGTTATTTCAATTAGCCCTATAGTTAAATAACAAGTCAGTTAGATGACCTTAAGGCAGTCAAGATGGAAAAAAATCAAAACCAAATAAATGAAAAAGCAAATCTAAGTGTGAAATTACAGCTTCCCTGAATTTTGTCATGCCCTCTTTTTATTTTAGTAGTCTAGCTTTTAAGTGCAGTGTCTATTTGCTAGTTGTGCAATCAATGTGTGGCCTGTGTCTGTCAGTCACATCAGGTGCAGGGTCCTTGCTTTCCCTACAGGCTGCCCATTATGCTGTGTCATGTAAAGATAATGTATTAAGGAGTAAAGATGTCGTTGCTTTTGCTTTTAGTAACTTGGATTCTTTCTGAATCTGATGATGATAAAAGGACAGAATCATCTCCCCACATTATGTATGAAGCTACTCAGAAGTCCCTTAATCTGTCAAACCCTCTCACAGGAAAAACAGACTGTGTAAGGTAAATGCAAGAAGGCTTTTATAAAACCCCAGCTAGACTGCTTCAGCCTGCATTCCAGTTGACTTTTATTTTTAACATTTGTGCATGTTTTTAATGTGTGGCAGCAGGAACATTGCACAATAACAAGCTAAACCCCTGGAGCCCTGTGTGCTCTGTGGAGTTGAAAGTCTCCTGATCCAGCTGAGCTGGGTATTGGGAGAGGGGGGTTTTCACAGGGCTGTTATCACTGAGATGTGTGGTCATTACTGCGTAGGGCCCGCCTGTGAAACTACTGCACTTGTCAGGTTACTGGCATGAGGGGTTTAGCTGGTAGGATATGGTTTTATCCTCAGATATCTTGCTGAGTGAAGTAGGATATAGAAGTAGCAGATGATCTCTCACTCTATGAGCAGGTGTTGCAGTCCTCTTATGTATAAATGGTGTCTGTAAGCCCTTCTGCATATTTCTCATTGGTGAGACAAAAACCTGCAATAATGGCTTGGCAGAAGAGCACGGAGTTTAGCACTTGGGTTTCTGAGATACTGTATTTAAGAACACAAATGAACTGGAGAATTGCTGCCCTGAGGGTTTTTTTTCTCTTAGAGAGAAGCTGTATTAAATACCTACACTATGCTATTAGAGTGTCACACACAAACATTTGCCCACAAAACACCAAAATGAGATTACTTCAATTTATTCTTAAAAATAAGAATCAAAAAAGTATCAACGAAGAAAGTGTGCAAAACTGTAATTTAAAATGTATGCTCTGCATTTCCTCTCTACATAAAAAAACTTGAGGAAATTAGATCCTAGGCATCTGTGTCTGGTGATATGAAAACCCTTATTGGTGCCCAAGGTGGGGATTTCTGTTTTCTGTCAAGGACACCCAAAAATGTGGAGGCAAGTGATTAAGCTTCTTTCGCAGTTGATGAAATGAACACCTAAAGAGAGTGATCTATCTTCTGCTACAATATCTTATCTAAATTAAGTCAGATGAATCACTCTCTGGAGGTGACTGTTTCACTGATTAATGAAGTAGATAAGACCCCCTTTTGAATCTGTATTTACCTAAAACCCGCTGTTTTACTACAAGTAATTGTAGCTAAAAATCAGATACCTCCATTATCTGAGCACTCCCCAGGCTTCATAGCTATTTTCTACTTGTACTTGTGCTTTATGTCACCTTATGTATCTGTGCCTTATATGTCAACTTAATCTAAACAGCTAGGATCCACTTATGAGAGCCAAGAAGCCAAAGCAAACTGTGCCTAAAACCTCTGATGCTCTACAAAATGATCTCTGATTGCTAAGAGAGTACATCTATTTCAATTTCTGCAGAAATTCCTACTCACTTAGATGCCTTATTTTTAGGCCTGTTTCTCTATAGCTGGTCATACCTCAGATTTATCTCTTGAATGCATTTAGACATGTATGAATTGCAAAGATCATTAAGTTTTATATGGGAAGCATGCTGAGAATCCAAAACATGTGAGACCCCATGTCACATTTCATCCTGAAAACTATATTTTTTACTTGCCTGTCACTCAGAGGTGCAAAAAAGATCATACCTGCATAGGTCAGTAATATTCAGAACAGTATCTCATTTTTTTATTAGGAGCTGAATTAAAATACCACCCCAATGATTCTTCACAGCATTTGGTGGTTAAAATTCTGGATTAAGTGTAGGAGGGAACATGCTCTTTGTCAGTTAGGACAAGAAGTTCTAACAAGAAGTAGTTTCTAGTACGTGACAAATTACATGAGCTGATCTAAGTAGTTCAGCAATGAGAAAGTGCTTGTTACAATAAGGGAATCTGATTATAAATCAGGAGAGTGTTTTCTGCCTGTCCCTTTTGGTACCATAATTTTGCTGCTGTCAGCCTTTCTTTCTGAAAGAACTGAGCTGTGAGCTGCCCTAGAGAAAAGGATTATGCCAATACTAATGAGAAGAGTAGGAATGTTTGGGACTAACAGGGGAATAATTCCTTTTTGTTTTGTTAGCTTGTGAAATAATAGCAATAAAGATAATGCTAATGAGGTACAAATCTTCGAAGCATTAGTCCTATTTGACCTTGGCTAATGAAGAGCAGACAAATCCTCTTGAAAACTGAGATATGGAGATTGCTGTGAGATGATGGCCAACCCAGTTGGGTTGCCTGAGTGGCCACACACTGGAAAACAAATAAAATGTGTGAGAGAAGCCCGGGTATGAAACCTAAACATATTTTTTTAAGGTTAGTTATATCCCATGCAATATCAGAGACAGAAAACAAAAAGCACTCAGACCTACCCAGCTGCTCATCACTATAAAGTTCAGAATCCTATGTTAGGGTGTGTACAAAAGATCCTCCTTGAAACCTTTGTTGTAGATTGGGGTGACGTAGCATTCTTCCAGTCTTCCAGTGTATACCCTGATTTCCAAAAGTTCTAAAATATTATGGAAGGCTCTTGCATAACATCAGCCAGCTCTCTCAAAACTCTTGGGTGGATAAAGTCTGTTCCCATCAGTTTGTAGGGATTGAGATCCTGCAATAGTTCACACACCAGCTCTTCAGTCACTGATGGGGGATCTGTTTTTACAAAGATGTAAGACTGTGTTTTTTAACACTGGGGAAAAACTGACACTGCCAGCAGAGGCATAATTTTTTTTTTAAGGAATATCCCAGTGATAGCACTTAGACTTGTGACTACCTTTTTTCTGCCCCTAGTCTATGCTTTCATTATTCCAGTCAGTCTTAGAATGATGGATGTCTGAGTAGAGTTTGCTGTGGTTCAAGGGAGTGTGGAAAAAAATAGGAAGGTAATTTCAAAACTTAAAATATTACATTTTGGCCTTGGCACAAAGCAGCAGAACTGTGTCCTGGTAAAACTATGTCAGTATTTTGATACTGTGGGTATGCCTGCTTTTTTCTCTTTATTATATATGTCTTCACAGCAAGATAGAGAAGCAATATTGGAATTATGCTAGTGATGTGACACATTCCAGAGATTCCTTCAATCAGATAATGCTCTTCTGATCAGATATTCTGGCATCATGATTACTTTGCATGTGCAGTCACAGAGAGACATTAGAAGCAATCTTGTGAATTTTGGACTATCTTGCTTCTAACATTTTGGTTAAGGATGGGTTGAAGGGGACATCAGTGAACTTTGCCTCTGCCAGGATGCTTAAACAGGATGCAGAAACCACATAATATTAGAGATCTATATAATACTATGTCCCTAAGGGGTCTTGTTGGAGCTTGCTCTTGATAGTTTCAGTTTAGCTACTTACCCATGAACCAGGTTTTTGAACCCTGGCAGGCTGACTCTGCTTATTTATAAAGACAGGCCAAAAAGTTCATTTTTAAACATATATTAGCTTTTTGTTTGTTTTCTGTGCAGAAATCCTTTATAGTATTTAAAAAATTAAAGAGGCCAGATAACCCCTTCTCACGTGTACAAAATCTGTAGTTCCTGATTAAGCCTGACACTAATGACTGTCACTGAAGTCAGATATGGGTGTAGTGAAGTGGATTAATCAAACTTCCTTAAACTTTGTGGATTTTACTGTAAACACAGGGAGTTTCGGTGTATCTTTCTAGGATTTTCTCCAGCAATTGTTAAAACATCTTTATACTGAAGAACTGCACATTAGACCCATGGGGGAAACCATGTCCACTGAACATTTAAGTAAGTTTTGTTCCACTTGTTTTCCTTAACATGTTTACTTTGGCTACTGTGTTACTGTGTGGACTTGCTATATCACTATTTAATGACATGGATTTTTGCAATAAGTAAGACAGAAATGCCAATTGACTTAGAATTTTATATCAAGAGCAGAGGTTTCAAGACGCCCTTCTATTTTTCTCAGTAATTTTAGCCTCTGCTAAATCAGAAATTTCGTTATGCATGTTTTTTATTAGTGATTAATTTCACAAAAGCATATCCTATAAAACAATTTTAATCTTCTGCATATGGATCATCACATATCTTAGTGTTAAAAGGCAGAATTAGGGAAGTTAAGAGATTCTTCCAATTATTGCTTAATCATGACACAATTTGAAGAATTGAATCTTTTTAAGAGGAAATATTTTAAATCAATGTGACACTTGAAAATTACTTTAAATTACTTCATGCATTTTGATGTGTGAAATTCTTCTTAAGGCACAACAGATAAAAAGAGATATTACAATAAAAAATTCAAGGAGCTTATTTTTTCATTAAATATTTACCAGATATTCAAACTTTATTGGGTTTACTCTGCAACTGAGCAGGAGACCTTGGGGTTTACATCTGTAAATCTTTGTGCTGGTGCCTACCAAGAGTCATTAAACCCAAGGCAAGCCTCTGCCATAGTTGTAAGCTATTTAGTAGACAAATTTAGAGTGCAAATGTTCTCCTGTAAGTTTTAATGATTGAAATAAAAAACCAAAATGTATTAAATAAAAATTAATAACAAAATTATTGAGTGCAATAGAAATTATGCATGCACTGTATTTGGATCATAAAAGAAATATGATAAGCACATCTGTGTAATTTGTCATTGGCTCTTCAGGGTAACTCACTCTTCCTTGGAAAAGAACACTGGAAAGGAGAGAACTGTTTTTCCCAAAGCACAGCTTTTCAAGTGGAGCTATGCTGAGCTAGTCAAACATCTTAAATTTTGGATCAGAACATACTTTTCAATTGCAGTCAAAGATACTACATTTAATTGCTTTCAAAGATACTTTCATCATTTTGGTTTTTTTTCTTATCTAGAGGCTTTATCTTCCAGATCAACAGCAACTGGCATTGGGGCTGAAAATACTCTTCACGTATCTTATTAGTCATGTTATGTGCATAATATTAAATATATTATAAATCTTAACAAGAATACACTTGTGTCATCATGGGACAACATCTGTACTGTTGGGTGCGATGTAATTTGTTTAACTGGAAAATTAACTAGCCCACATTAGACTAACTCAGGATTTTTCCATATGTGTGCCAGCTGCAGGAATGTTGCTTTTATCTTAGTAAATGTGATTTTACAGATGTTATTTTCTTAATTTTCATTATTGCTGTTTTGTCTCAATCTCCAGAAGTCAGATGCCGTGGAAAAGTCAGACTCTTCTCACAAACCATAATAAAAGTCGCACAGTAGTCTGTAACATATCCTATTCTGTCAGTTCTCTGCCTCCCATCACTTTTATTTTCTCCCTTTATTTCTAGACACATTAATATAAATATTTTCATTTGGGGTAGCATATAACTATTTAAGATGGTTTCTAGCTTTAGCTAGAAGTATTTCTTGTTTCTATTGTTGGTAAACTGTTTGATATTGATTTGAGATACTTTTTACTGAAAAATAACTATTTTTCATTAAACCTGGCATGATGAGGAAGGAACAGAGCTGACAAGGAAGTAGATTTCTTCTTTGTGAAAAGTTTGGAGTTTTATGAATTGCTTACTCTTTTCTAGAGATTTGAAATTTCTGCCAAAGTAATTTTGTAGATTAAATGGTCTATTTTTCTGGAAAAGTTTCATTGGGAACTTTTAGGACATCTTTAGAAAAAAATCTAATTTAAAAAAAAGCAATCAGTTTGTTCTGCATTTGGAGAAATACAATGCTGAGATAATGCAAGAGTACTTAATTCTGCCAATGGGAAAAAGTGTAGCCATTACACCTGCACTATTAGCCTTGTGGTGCTGGGGAAACATTTGCCTAGAAGTGTCCCATACAGATGCAGATGTGTGCAGCACCCCCATCAGCCATGCAAAATAGTCAGATTAAATTTGATGACAGATGGGAGGGAGAGCAGGAGTGCCTAGCATGTCAGTAAATAAGTTCTGGGGAAAAAAATACCTGTCAAATATTAGAGTCCTTTCCTAAACTGTCTACCTATCTTTGAATGTGAGAAATACAAGGGTCTTCTGCATGTCCTCATATCATAATGAAAAACAGATTTTGATTGACTTGTCTAAAGGCTGCTTGCCTTCAATATCATCACATCCAGATGCAGAAAAAATCTTGGTCTGGATTTGATTCTGTATGTACTCCACAAAGCAGAGTCACCTGTCTTGAGGACATGTGGAAATGTGTGTTCACTGTTCTGGTATCTGCTCTTAAACACCCAAAAGATTTTCAGCTCATCAGATAAAGGTGAGGGATCAGAGGCACTGAGCTGTACTTCCAGGTGGTTTCTCCAGCATGGGTGCTGCTCTGCTTACATCTGCTCTATTGTGTTGTTGGGATTCTTCTGTCCTTATTATGTCTTCCAAAAATTCAACATGCTCCAGATGATCTTGATAGAGCAAGTTGCTGAATTTTTACATGGGATGACAATGCACTAAGGCACAAGATGTGGTTCTTGGCACAGTCTTATGCAGGGCCAGGGGCTGGATTTTGATGATCCTAGTGAGTCCTTTCCAACACAGGATAGTCTATGATTCTAGAATTCACCTTAGCTTAAGTAACGTATCTAAAATGAAGAGAGTCACCATTTGAAGATAATTTTTTTTTAGTAATGAGAGCCTGGATAAGCAAACTAACTCTAGAAGTCCTACTTTTTGTCATCTAAGCTGTCTAAAAGTGCTTTTCATCCTTCAGCTGGGACAGCTGGCATGTCTGTGGATTTTATCAGTGGTAAGCAGGAACAACAGTGGACTCAACCAGTTAACAGAGGAGCTTCCTGAGCTGTCTGTCTTCATGACAAGGGCTGACACAGTTTTCACATTGTGAGCTTTTGCCCTCTTTAGTCTTGTTCTGCCTTCAGTCAAAAGTGATTATCACTGAAATCCCATTGAGGTTCAGAGGTCTAGCACTACAGAGGCAGAGCAGTATTTGGGTGTGATGCCTTCCAGCAAAGCCTCATGCTGCAGGAAATATTTCTGCATTACTGTGAAAGGCTCTCCTTTTTTCTTCATAAAGCATAGTAATGATGGCAGGATGCTGTGGGCAGCAGTGGTGCCTGTGATACTTCTCCTGCTGTCAAGAGCATCCAGCCAGTTCACCTCAGCTGAGCCCTCTGTGCAGCCAGGGGAGCCTGCAGGGCAATGCTGCCCGGACTGGCTGCAGCTCTAGGGGTGTCTTGCTGCCAGCAGTGGGGCATGCAGCAACCTCTAGTAAGCTGACAGTGTTAAGTAGACTTATCATAACTGTGTTACTAAATTTTTTTTTCTCGGCTGCTCTAGAAAGCAGTCTATGGAAATGCAAATGTTGTGATAACAGTTCTGTGAAAGATGATGAAAGTGTTTGATATTAGGTGAGTTGCAGGCTAGGTTTTTTCAGCTTACAGAAGAAGATACAGGATTTTGTACTCTTCTTTCTCATTTCGACTCATATTTTGGCACATACCCTGTAAATTTATTTCAGTAGTCTGCTTAAAATTTCTGGTTGACTTTTCGCTCTTGATTCATATTAGTCTTCTGAATTGTGGTGTGTAAACTGAGGTGACAGGGACTTTCTTTTGGGGGCGGTTTGGAACTGTAATCACATTTTCACCTTATCACGTCTTCATATTCTCACTTTTTCAGTGTGCTGGCCCCTGGCAGTTGATTCATCATGTGTCCCTAAGCAAAAACATGGACTGGGACATAGAAAGCAATAATAGAGTAGAATAAATCATATTACAGACTCATGTCTGGGGGAAAAAGATCAGAGAAGGCATGCTAGCTGTGAATGTAAATGTATTGTATGGCTTCTGGTTTGTCAGCTCAATTGGTGTGGTTGTGAATTTATTGAGTCTAGGTTTTGAAAAATGCAGTGCTCTCTGCTTTGTTCAGAATCAATACCAGTCAACAGATTGAACCAGATTTGTCTGGTCAAATACTCTGGAAAATTATTTCATGCGTGCTTCATGAGAGAAATATTGTATGTGTTGCTCACCCTGAAGTAATAATTGCTGATATAAACTGAAATATTAAGTGTGTGCCTATTGCACTGGCACACGCTTAATATTTTTATAGCTAGTACAGGCAAGAATACGCTATTAAAAATTGAATAAGAACAAGAAATGAATGAGCAGTTCTATCACAGATATTTGTTTAGGCACTCTTTTGTTTGTTTTGATTTTTTTCCTTCACATAATTAGGTGCTTAATTGTGTGAGGAGACCTACTGGATTTCCATGTGTGAATAGCAGTGATTCATTGAAGAATACATTTGCTCTAAGCATTTGTAATATATTTTCTGGAAACTTGATGTGAAAAATTACATTTCTAAATTATCTTGAAATAGTTGATGATTTAAAAAAAAATTCCTTCCTTTGAAAATTTCCACTGCTCAATTTAAAAATGTCATAGATGGGATTTAGTACTAGATATAATAAAATCATAGATAGTAGGGTTTTCAAACTGTTAGTTTCTTATCTATGTATGTAAAGCTACAGCTGTCTGTTATGGTACAAATAAATTCAGTGAAGTCTTTACTTGGAATATTTTTTCTTATCCAAAAAATCCCCATGCTATATTTCACTACCAAAATACTTACAAGAAGAGGGAAGATTTTTGTTTAGTCTGTACTCTTATATCATCAATACACATTTGCTTTGATTTGGAAAAATAAAAAAGCAGATTCCTCTCTCCAGACAAACATATATTTCATGAAAGTTTAACAGCATACTGTAATACCTAAATCATAATGACACAGGCTGCAGAAAAATAAGTCATTTGTTGAGATTACAGTGTTTTCTATTCAAGTGAGTAAACATACCTAAAGACTGGAATTATGCAGAACTGTGAGTAGCCCTGTCAGGAATATTTAACCTTTTCTTTTTTTAACTGTAAGTTTGCTGCTCTTTATTTTTAGTTAGTTATCACTTCACTAATTTGCATTTCCAAAAGTCCTTGCGTACCAAATGGAGAACAAAGCTGTGAGCATGATATACTAGCAAGTCGTACAAGGAAGACATGGACATATTGGAGAGTCCATTGAAGGGCCACAAAGTTGATTAAGGTAGAGCCATTGGCACAGGATGGGCTGATGACGCCAGGCTTGTTCATCCTGGAGAAAACAAGGCTTGTCAGTGTGTACCTCTGTTGGGGGTTAGGTGTCCTTCTTTTTTTCCTTCTCAACTACTGGAATTTTACCCCATTATCAAATGGCCTGTAAGCAGGTACAAGAGTATTCTGTTTTAATAAATAGATGCTGGAAATAACAGTATTTGCATGACTTCCTTTAAGATCCACCAGTGGGGATTATAATAATTTTAATCTTTTGTTAGTCCCCCTCTCAGAGCAAATCGTGTGCTGCTTTTCACAGGGCCAGGCATCTGGGTTGCAGTGACAGCAGGGAGGTCCCAGAATTGAAGCAAAATGTTCTTTAAAGCAGGTGTGTTTCAAGTTTCAGAATGGAGCTTGTGTAATGTTTATATTAAAATATACTGCATCTTACTGTCAGACTTAGTGTTAGACTTTGAAACATTTATTTAAAATCTTTTTGCTTCTTTTGCAAAATTGACTGATCTCTCTGTTTGAATACATTAGGTCAGAAACCAAAATGCTCCTGTACAATTTCACAATCTGTGTGCAAAAGGAGCATGAATGGAAGGTGTAAATACCCATTTGGTTTCCTGGATGGTGAAATTTTCCTTCAGGCTCTGATGGTTTAATCAATGGATGAAATAGATTACATTTGTTTATGGCGGTGATAGCCTGACTAATGCAGTGACTTCAGCTGGAGAAAGAATAGTCAGCAATACTTAGAGGAGGAACAATTAATCCACTCACATTAAAACTGTAGCAATATGATTTTGAAAGAGAGTGCCTTGAAATTATTATGCAATTTTTGTACATGTTACTTAATGTAAAACAAAAAAATAACTTAGTCATGTTTTAAGTGGTAATAAATATTATCATAATAATAACTTGCTCAGGTATTGAAAGTATTGTTTTAAAAGGTTTGTTCTTCATTCCCAAACTCGTTACACATGTCTAGATAAACTTGCATTATATTATTTATCATCTGCTGATGAAGCATGATGGGTTTTCTGATTAACTTGTCAAGTGATTAGCAAAAAACCTGGATTATTTGTGATTTCTCCAGTTAGGGAGATTAATTAATAATAGAGCTATTTCTGTTTCAGGAAATAGTGACCCAACTTTTTTCTTCTGTCTGATTATGGCGTCTTTGATGCTATTTTCTTTAGAATTCAAGCCAATAAGGTTACTTTTTAAGCCAGCCCATGAGTTCAGAGCCAGTTTCATAATGGAGTTAAAATATTTTGGTTTGAAAAGGGCCATGTGGTACAGTCAGGCACACTGCTCAGGCTTCAGCCAAGGAGGGTTTCTTCATCTCTGCTGGGAAATGGAGAATCACAGCCTCTTTGAAGTGCCCTTGAGGGTGGCATACAGTCTTGTATAACTGAAGAAACGTATAGTAGAATATTGTATTTGGAATAATAACAGCTCCACAGCTCTGGGAAAAAGGATTCAGAACTTCTCAGAGTTTTCTGCTTGTCTCCTCTGCTGGATTTCCCCTGAACACACACATGCAGACATGTGAATACGTGTACGCAGTGGTGCTCAGGCAGTGAGATTGCAGATGGTTACTGAGTAGGGAGAGGGCTTGGCTTTTTGTTACCAACACGGGTGTCCACTGTAGGAGACTAGGAAATAAAGATCCTTCTTGTTAGAAGCAGCAAATACTCAAAGTACAACCAAATAACTGATCTCTGATCTCTTTGCTAGTGTTTGCAGAACTGTAAAGAACAGTAAAGACAGTGAAAAGATGCTGGTTTTTGTTGAAGATTTTGTCCATGCATGTGGTAATAGATAGGGATTAGGGCAGGGAGATGCCAAGCAATGCAGGCAGGCTCAGAGCTCAAGAGCCCTCTGCAACGATGTCAGCACCTGGTCAATACATTCCTCTGAACTGCAACCCTCTGAGAGGATGGCAGAGTTCAGCAGTCTTCAAAATAATGCTTGGAACTTGGTTCAGTTCCAGTTTGAGCTAAAATATGTTTTTGAATGATAGTATAAGCCTGAGTCTACTTCATATCCTTATTTTGTTTTTCCAGAAATTTTATGCAAATTTAAATGAAAATAGGAAAAATAAGACCTTGTAACTCTGCTCATGGTTTCAAGTCACATTTGTTATAATTCTATGATAGTGTGTAGTTCTTTTTGAGCTTTTTTCTTAAGGGACCATGTTATTAACCCATGCCTGGTGCTTCTTTTCCTATGATTATTTATTTTTCAAGTAAAATTATTACAAAGCCACCAGCACATTCCAAACTCAAAGGCCAGTGGAAAACATTCTTTCATCATGGCCCCTTTTTTTCTGAGAAAAAAACCTCACTTCACTCGAAATCTTCTATATTCTTTTAAGCCAACCTTTTATTTGCAGCTGTGAGAAAGTTAGGTTAGCATACGACATACATAATCCTCAGGTGTTCAAGCTCCTTCAAATTTGTCACATAATATATGTAGAGAGATAAAAACACCTCTAAAAAGGTGTCCCAGGTGCCCAGGCATTAGACCTATGTATGAGACTCATGGGATATGTGATGGCTGAAATCCAAGGTTTCTGCTCTTTGACAAAGGGAAAAAAATTTCTACCTCCACCACTTGCTCCCACCCCTGTCATGTGGAAATATTTATACTTTTTTGTTGGAATCATTCTGTTTGACATGGAACTGTGGTGCTCTGAGAATCGTTCTGGCCTCCTGTGAGCTGGATCTATGCTCTCCATCCCCTGTGGTGCTTCCATGGAACAGGACACAGTGTTTGGGGAGAACACAGCTCTGCGTGGTTGTGTTTCCATTACTCACTGATGGGGGAATGGGACCTAATGCGTGTGAATGCTCAGACATGTCGTGGTACCATAATGAGTTTAATATGGCATTGAAATGGTTCAGTTAAATTACAATCATGAACATATTTTTAAATGTGTTCCAGCAGAATATTATAATAACATAATTTTTCTTAAGAGCTTTGCAAATTAATTTGTAGTCTTTTTGTTAAAAGAATAATTACCATGAAAAAGCTAATAGTCTGATACCTGGTTTAAAAGACAAATTCTGAAGGAAACTCATAGCAGAATTTATAGCCAGCAAAGTGTACAAAAACAGTTTTCTTCCTTTTTGGGGGCTTCTAAGCATACCAGCATTGCAGATTAGATTTGATGAGTTGGTTGAAGGTCAGATTAAGCAATTAGAGTAGCTAGAAAATTTAAGAGGGCATATGGGTAAGGTGAGAAAAAAGTATAGAAAAGAGTAGAAAAAATACGAGAGAACTTTGCTGGAGAAAAAAAATATTTAATTTGTTAACAGGGATCTAAGGCAATTTATGAAATCAAATGTTATTGAGGATGCTTTCTGGGCTTTTTTTTGAGACAGAAAGATCCACCTGGGTATTTGTTTGGTTCCTGTGCCTTTATTCTGAGGTAGAATATAAAAGAAGTAAAAGAAGATATTTCTTCTTCTTGCACATTGATAGCAAGAAAAGATATACTTTGGTAATCATTCATTGAAATGGAATAATGAAATATGGCTATAACCAAAATAGCATTCGAAAAGGAAGAATACTATTTTTTCCTTCTAAGTTCTGTTATTTGAGGAGTTTTCTCTGATATGAAAAGCTTCTTAATTCCTGTACTGTGAAATTTCCTCCTGTTATCCATGTGAAACACAGTTTTTCGCAGAGCATTTCTTTGATTCTCTCACCGATGGTACACATTCCCATCCAGAATTGCTGGGGTACTATACTTTCCTGATTAAATTACAAACTCGTTAGGATTGGCAGGTTATTTGGTTATGCATTATATGAAATACCACATGTATCTAATATTTGATTTGTATTTCACCTTCATTTTACCACCACAAAATGACTAGTTGTGCCTGTTCTATCTGATTTACTAATAACTGTTATTGTCACAGTACAGAGTTGCAGAACAAAAGCACCTTTTAGTAAAGATACATGTGATGTTTTGAAAGAATTATCATTTATCTACAAGACCTCAGATGAACTTTCTCTTTGCACAGGGGGAAACCTGAACTGTTCTAATCCTTACAAGTCAATTATCATCTAAACTGCTCATTTCCTGCTGCAATTCAAGATTCATAAAATCTGAATGGGATATGCATTTTTAATGTTATGGCAGGAACCATAAATATTGTTGGCCTTGTTTGCCAGAATTTTAATACAATAATGACTGTGAAGCTGCAGGAAGGAAAAATATCTAAGAAGCATTGATTCAGTTTCATAACCCAATAATTCTGACAACCTTTTCAAATGATTAAATAGGCCTGGAGAAATCCAGGCCCTGAAGTATTATCTCCATTTGTGAAACCCTAAATGTTTTTCTGTTGATGTTTTCTTTTCCCCCTTTCTTCTTTTAAATAATGCAGGAGCAGGTGCTGGCATTTCAGTTCAACTAATTAGTTTCTAATTTACTGTAAACATCTTCGAATTCCACGAGCATGTCTCAGTGGTATCTGAGAGGAAACAATCTACTGGTTCGATAAATCTCTCCTGAAATACCACTGAGAATTGACTGCATGAAGTGTATGGCCTTAATATATCTGATTTTTTTAGAATGCACTGAAAAGCAAGACAACTGTTCCAGGATTTCCCTGATATTATCATTATCTCTGTAAAGACAATCTGAAGGAACCCTGCATTAATGAGCCATTGTTTTAATTTTAAAAGCTATGAAACATTGCCTTGTATCTCTATTGGAATTGGTCCAGACATTAAATGTGTTTGTAGTGATATGCCACAGGAATCTTCAACAATGCTTTGCAGTATTTTTATATTCATGTGATTTGTGTATCTAATTTGGAGATCAAAATGTAGTCATAAGTATTAAAATATTTCACTTGTTTCTGAGTTATTGACCTCATAAAGTGGTTGCACTTAAAATAAGAAAATTTGGTTGTAACCATTCAACAAAATAAGTCCAGGAACATTATCTAAATATCTTTGTTTTTAAAATGTTTATGAACGTGTATCATAAATACACTTTTATTTTTTTCCAGATAACTAGAATTGAAAAAATACTTTAATTTCCATATTAGTACTTTTTATTCGTATGTTCATTATAGTAAGACATTTTAAAATAATGTTATCTTCTTGTAGTTTTTCTTCATTAATTATTAATTATCTTTAAGATAAATGAAACTTTAAAGATACAGAAGGTACTAAGTTATACTTGCTTATTTCTTCTGACTTTGCCTTAAAAACCAAAGACAGTTGTCTTAGTACAGATGGTAGTATTTACATTTCACCATTTGGCTGGAGCCCTAATTTACCTCCCAGAGTGTTAGCAGATCCCTTAGGAATTCTCTGTGGCTGAACCAGCATTGGTGACACTGAAATCCCTCTCAGAATTGCTACGCTTCCCAACTGCTTGGCAGCATATGCAGCTTTCCTTTACCCAATGCTCATCAGCATTGTTTGCTCTGGTAGAGCTGTTCTGGCAATTTGTGACGAACTGAGCAAAGAACTGGCTAAAATTATTTTTGTCCAATGTTTCACTTTTATTTTTTTTTATGTTCTTGAACCAGAAACAATTTTTCCAGGACACTTGAGAGGGTGATGAGGGAGGACTGAGTTGCTTAAAACTTCAGTGTCACCAGAGAAAATATATTTATAAGTGTACTTTCAGAAGCAAAAAGCTAGATATGTGGAGTCCTGCTGAAAATATGTCAGGACCTATTAATACCGGAGTATACCAGGATTTCAGTGTAGCTAGAGCAATAGCTATAGCTATTACTATATCTTGAATCTCAAAGATACTATTTTTTTTATCATATTTGAGAAATTCACTCTTGTAAAAATGTTGTTTTTCTGATATGCAATTTCCGTAACATTTCATTGGATATTATGTGGGAAAAAGTGAACACTAATATGTTTAGTGTCTTTTTATTTACAGACATTTATTTATTTTGATATTTTGGATTCTTAATCAGTAAAGAAAATCTTAAAAGTACTTTCCATAGATTGTGTGAATGGCTAAAAAGTTGATGCCAGCTGGAAACAAAAAGTATATAAACAACTCTGATGCATATAGTGCTAATTCCTATGCTTTTGTGCAGGTTTTTCCATCTCTGCTTTCATTTGATATCTAATTTCTTTAAATAAATTCTATCTTGCTTAGTATGAGAAAATTAACATTGTCATTAAAATAATGTGCGTTGAGAAAAAAAAATAAACCAGTGGAAGGATTAGAATCTATTTTGAAGAGAGCTGAAAAAATAAAATATAAGTTTAAGGGCAGGAAAAAAGTGTTAACTTAAAATTATATCGATATCTATAGGAGGAATCTAAATTGATCTGGAATGGAGAATTATGTAATTGCTACCCTTTATGTTGTAGGGCTTGACACAAGAACTGATAGAATCCTCAAGCTCTTTCAGATGGGTTTTCAGTTGCTCTGGAACTGGAGCTGCTATGCATTGCACTGTCCTTGTGCCAGCAAAAGAAGTTTCAGCCTTCTGGCTGGAAACATTTTTCTCATGAGATCACTTGTATCCTTGTTTCAAGGTTTTCTTGGCAGATAATCCTCTGTCCCATACTATAATGTAAATTAGTTTAACTCTATTTGGCTAAGTTTAATTGGTTAAACTGAGAGTGATGTGTGTTCTCAGTGCATATTCCATGATAAAGGAGGAGCCTCTGTCCTACTTCACAAGTTTTAAACTTCCTCCCACTGCTGATAACTCTATTACAAGAACCAGAAAACAACATCCCCTCCAAGCTTAATTACACAGATGCAACTGTTTATGAGAGAAGGATTCCCCCCCTACAGTTATGATACTTAGAAATTTTCTTTTTAATATCCTCCCAGATTTCCTGAACTGTTTCCAAACTGAGCTGGACTGTCATCCAAATAGCCTAAGGAAATTTTATGGCTACATGTCTTTATACTAAAAAATGCAAGCCTTTAGTTTTTATAAGGAAACACTGGATTTTGTTTCCATGCAGAAAGGACCAGACCAAGTTGTCAGAAGTTCCCGGTCTTCTTCCTATCCTTACCATAGATTCTGGGAAGCAAGGATGTTTTTTGTAGCAATCTGAGTTAGAGTGAATGTTACATTAGACTGTAATGCTGAACAAGTAAATGAACCTCTGACTCTGTCTGTGAAACTGGGACAAGCAAAGCTCATTTTAAGGCTAATAGCAAGCTCTTAATTAGTGTTTGCAGAGCTACTTTGAGTTCTCATAAGGAAGATTTTATTTATATAAAATGATCAACTGGGATTTTTTTAGTGACCCTTTTTGTTTCTCACACCCAATTTGTTCTTTTTATAGCTAGGAAATGGAGGATTCTGGAGTGTGATAGATGATTTATATCTTTGTTCAGAAAATAGGAGGGCCTGAGGTTAGGTAAGTGAATGCTTACAAGCACCTCAGTAAAGCAGCCCTGCAGGAGTAGGCTACCTGGATCTTTGCAGAGCTGAGATCTAACAGAGTCATTTAGCAGAAGGCTGGTGGATCTGTTTGGTGCCTGAGATTTAACTTCTGCATCTGACTGCAGTGTTCTTTTGTGTGGCAGTGGTTGTCATTCTTTCCACATGAGTAGCTTTTGGCTACATGTACCTCTGTTATTAAGTCCTCAAGTTATGGCTTGATGGCAGTGGACAGAACAATTTCTTAGCAGAAAATTCTTAGCAAGTGCACAAGTGGCTGCTCAGCGAAGCATTGTAATTAAAGTAGTGGTAGTATACAATCTACTAAATTACTTCAGACTGTCAAGGTGGTAAAGCAAATGCCAGCACAGAGTAATAAGCTGAGCAGTAAACTCATAAAATACTCATTCTTTGTTCTGACATGGATCATTTAAATCTCTTTTTCTCCTAATTCAATACCTGGAGAGAATCCCATAAATATTTTGGGTATACATAAAAGTTTTTCTTTAATATAAAACTATTGGAGCCTTTTACAGAAGGCAGCACTACTGATGATGATTACTAGCAATGGGACAGCGTCAACCCTAGCACACTGGGGTTTGTCATGTGAATGTGGGAGATATGTGTGTTNATGTGAATGTAGGAGATATGTGTGTTCAAGTATTACAAATTTCTATTGCACTGAGGTCAGTGTTTTTTGTTGGCTATTTGTTCTGGATTTTTTTTATTAGTTTCAAACATATTATCCTAAAAGTATCTCTATATATACACTATAATTTCATCTGTCTTTTACAGGGCTATAAATTTACAAATTTCATTTCTTTTATATAATGAGTTGGTTTTGCAATTTGGTATTTTTTTGAGGGGGTATGGGGAAGGGGTTTTGGGTATGTGGGTTTTTTTTTTTTGCTTTTGTTTATTTTTTAAATCAGAGCATATTATAGGAATAAAATAGATCTTGTAGGTTTCATTTTCATGCCAGTGTGTTTAATTACTGCCCATGCTAATTTTTGATATGTTCAATAGAGCAGAAGGTAATGAACACAGAGTGGCTAAAGTTATTGGATCACAATCTCTGCAATTCATAAGTATGAAAATGTACTGAAAATGTTTTTTTTTAAATTGATGGTGATTGTGGAAGAGAAAAGATGAAATGGTACTTCTCCCTCACTATATCTATTTGTTTTCCCATATATTTTTGTACATTTGAACTTCTGGCCATTGGACTTTTGCCTTTTAATACTATTTAAAGGTAATGCTTTTAGCACTTTTCCCATATAATTAAGGACTCTGGTATCCTCTTGGGTAACATGTTAGTTTGAAAGAAGAAGCAATTATTTAACAAATCCCCTTTATTTTTTGAAAGCTCCTGGAATTGTGGCAAGAGTTCTTCTGTCCCAAATTAAGTGTCTAAAAATTATTTATCTGATTCATATCCTAGGATATTCTCACAGTTAAAGCTACAAACACCTCCAAAAGGTGAGTCACCTTATTTTAAGGCTTGAAGTGGAATTAATCTCTTCAGATGACTGTAAGTCTCCACAGAGACAGGCAGTTTTAGGGTGAGATTCATATCTCTTAAAGTAGGCATCTAAAACAGATCAGATGAACCCACATTAGGAGAAAAGAAATATGCCCTAGTGCAAGAAAAAAAACCACTGTTTCTTGACATTCACTATCTTACATGATTAGCTTAGACTGGAAATCTAGCTTGGAAATGCATTAAGTTGATTGATACTTGCAACACAGATTGATTGTAAACAACCAGATCTGCATAATGTGGTAACTGGTTTGCATAAAGGATGTAAGTCCATGGAATTCAAAAGAACTGTTGAATAAATTCACTGTTGTGAATTTACAACAGTGCCTACTCTTTCATTGGCATAAATCAGCGCAAGTTTATAGGACTGAAAACAGACATGCTCCTTTACAAGTGCTAAAAGGTTGATGTAGTAAGTATACTGAAAGTTTTAGTTAAACTATTTTAGAAAACCTTAGAATAGGCTTGCTCTGCCATCTGACCAGCCATTCTCTAACATAATTATCTGAATACTGGAAACATTGAGCTGTATCATCGGGAAATGTTCCTTAAAATAGTAAATGAATACTAATTTAATTGACTTTACACTAAGGTATAAAATTCCTTATAGACAGATACTGAGATTCCAGACTTTTGGAATTAACACAGATTTCTACTGTCATTCTTTCGTTGAAGCCTACATGACTCTGTACTTAGGTTCTTCTGTAGCTGATAAATGTGATACAAGCCAAATGTTCAGCAAGGACTAACCTATGACACTAACCTATGGCCCTATTCACCATTATCTCCTCTCCTCCATACTCTTATTTCCTCTTTTTTCCCCCCAACTTTTCCTGCAATACTTGTAGGTGAGGCTGTCTGCCTATAATGAAAGTACTGGAAAAAACCATGGCACATTCCTGGTATTTCAGTTTAGGCTTTCTAATATATTTCTGGTATTTTCTGGAGAGACATTCATAGGCAACATGTAGTAAATCCAAGAGATATTTGGCATGCTGCTCTTAGTGTTCATGCACAGACCATCTGAGTGGTGTGTACTCAGTATGTCTGAGACCTTGGACTCCTTGACTGTCCTGTAAAGTTCATGTGCACATGAACCATGAACATTATCCATGTTGGTCTGGCAGCATATTCAGAGTCACTGCCATGCTGCAGTGCCCCATTTTTCTAGAAGGCCCAACCCTCATTTACTGCATTATATAAAAATTCTCTGTCCTACCTCCTGGTAACCCCAGTGGAAAGTCACCAAGCTCAGTAAAAGCCTTCCTTCTAGATTTCTTGATTTTACAAATGGCTCTCAATATCTTCCTTTTCCTTTCAGTTTTTGGCTGACAATTGCTTCTCATCTTACTATAATTATCTTTTATCATGCTCCATTCATTTGAAAGTCAACTAAAGTTTTGATTAGGATGCATTGAAACTACTCTTCCCCTCAGCAGGATAAATAAAAAAGAGAATATTAAACCTGCAATCTGATTGTGGAATCCCTTGCATTTTCTTTTGTTTGAAAAGCAGAACATAAGGATATTTATTCTGGGAACAAGTTTTCTGGGACTGCTACTGAAGACAACTCTAGCATGAGCAGGAGAAACGGAAT
>VWYI01002875.1:20823-49710 GCA_013399455.1 Anthoscopus minutus | reverse complement strand
ATATTTTAATTTTTGATAGAAAAGTACAGCATTTCAGTCACTATTCAACACTTTAATTAATTTGAAGTGCCACTAATGTTATTTTTAGTGAAGCAGGATGGTTATATTTGATGTAAAACTTGGCAACATAGCTTAACTATACTTCTCAAAGATTTAACTTATCCTTTGTGAGACTTTGCTTTGTGACCAATGTATTTCCCCAAATCTTTTATAAGCCTTCATTAAAAAGATAATAATCTTAAAATACTCTGGAAATACATAGAAGCAAAATTGTTACAGAACAACATCTACACAAGTCAATGTCATGAAAAAAATTAAATGCACAATTAATTGCTTTATTTCCAATAAAATCCTGGTTGTTGGATCTTAAGGGTCTTGGTTTCATACTGGTGTCTGGTTTGGGTTTTTTTTCATTTATTTAAGTGATCAAAAGAGTGGCTTTTAATTTGATGTAGCTCCAGTAGAGTACATAGCCAAGACCCCTGAATAGTTAATGCTACCTTTTATCCTTTATCATTTTCTTTTATGAGCTAAGGGATTTTTCATTTAAGTTCCTCTAATCCTCATAATATCTTGGCCATTATTACAAATCCTAGCTTTCTGGATAGCATCTAATTTCTTATGAATCTCATGAGTGCTGGAGGAATCTTGTTAAATGAAAATGAAGCATCACTTTTTGCCCATGATTTCATTTGTAATTCAGCACTTAAAGTATCAAAAAATAGAGACTATTAGCTGTGGATTCAGTCTGCATAATCTTAGTTATAGGCTTTTTAATTTTTCAGATATGTGCCATATACTAATGCCCATCACAAGATGTGACAGGCAGTGTGCTATTATTTATTAAATAAACTTTTCTTCCTGCAGAGTTTTTCTCTTCCCTATGAAATAAAAAATTATATTACAACACTAGTTATTGTTAGAAGCAACTTTATTATTTCCTTGTACTCAGTTTTACTGTCAGTAATAGTTTTTAGGAATTTAAACTTAATGATACAATTCAATTTATTTTTTTTCCCCACTAACCCCATTAACTGATGTCCTGGCATTACCTAAAAGGAAAACCACTCTGCATCTACTGCAGGCAGAACTTCATGATTACAGAGCCCTAGGAATTCTCTCTAGTACTAAGATGTAGCTCTCCCTTGCATATATGTTTTGCACTAGAGAAAGGTAATGGAGATAATATGAAATGCAATTATTTGGGTTTTTTTTTCTTTAATAGTGGTTGTGAACAAAACCAAACCAAGCCAAGAAAAAAAAAAACCAAAACCCACACTGTCACATCAAAAAATGTAAAAAACAGAATGAGAGTAGTTCAAGCAAAAAAGACAGTTCTGGCAAATTAGTACAACCAGGCCATTAATAATTTACCTGGACTTCAGACAAAAATTTTCAGTGTCTTGAGTGATGACATTTCTGGAAGAGATTGCAGCAGAAACAGTACTACACAGTAGAGTGCAACAATTTAAAATTAATCTTGGAAATAATTTGAGGGCCATCTACTTCACTGTAGGATGGAACTTGAAGAACCATCATGTCTGTTTATTCTACCAGATGATTCAACTCTGTGAAACGTAATTAAATTATACAGTGAGCCTATCAAATGGCATTTCAATAGTGGGGTTTTCTAGGGGTAATACTGACTCTTGGCTTACAAAGTTTTTCTTGGCTAGGGAGTTTAAAAATTTAAGCTTTTTTCTGTTTAATATTTTATTTTACTGAGTCCTTCTTAATAATAGTTAAATAATTAAAATTTAAATAAATTATAATACTTATCTCTTCCCCAAAATTTTGGAAGATAAAAATATCCTGAGGATTTTGTCAAGGAATTATCTGGAAAATATGTTACTATTGAGGTTCATCCATGTATGACATTGATAAGCCTGATGCAGGAGAATACATTGTGTTTGAAACACCACTCCTAAACAGTGAATTATATAACTAACCAACAGAATAATACAGTAAGAAAAATAAAGAAATTTATTTTAAATCATTCTGAAACCATTCCAGAAAACAAACTCCAAAGAATTCTCTTTCAGTGCACACAAAGTTACACATATTTCAAAGTGAATCAAACTTCACTGAATGCACATAGCCAGAACAATTTTGTCAATGAGAATTTCTGTATAGCAATTAGTTTATCTGATAAACCCCCTTTATTTGTGTGTATTTAATTTCAAAAGTGACCATCTCATAAAAGGCTAATAATATTCAGGCTTTTATCTTCCTTGCTCATTTACACTTGAGACATATAATTTTTTCTCACTCTCCAGATGAGAACAGTTGAGAAAAGTGATTTTGGGCTCTAGTAGCATAACCTTACGCTATAACCTGACTTTATACAATAAATTATCTTCCACCTCTTAATATAAACTGATCCAGTCCTTTTTACATAGTGATCCCATCCTCTGTTCTTGTTCTACTTCCCACCAGAGTTATTGTTTACATTTTTGCACAGTAAGCTTCTATTTGTATTCATCACTTTGAATATTAAATACACCAAACCTCCATTCTTGATGATTTTATCAGACCTTCCTTCAAATCCTATTGTTTATGTTACCTAGAACTATTTTTTCATCACTTTTTCACCATCTTTGTAGGTCTTTATAGATTTGCATTTTATTAATTTTGTTAATACTTCTCCTGTGTAATATTTTGTCAAATATTAAATTGAAACAGAATTATCTCCTATATTTCTATTCCTTACAGTATATATATGAAAGGAATTCATGAGGTTGCAGGATCCATTTTTGCATGAGTCCCTTTAGCTGTCTCTTTGATTACATGTTTTCTTGATCACTTCCACAAAACTGATCCTAAAGCTTTACACATCTTAGCTACACAGGTTTTTATACCATTAGAAAATAGAAAAGATGCAATTGACAGTTTCTAAAATGTGTGATTGCTGCCTCTTCTGATTTAATAGACTTATTAAAAATCCTTGTCATTACACTTGCAATTTCCTGTGGCAGCTATCTCCCTGTTTATAAATGGAGATTATCCTTCTTTTATCCACCTCTGCTCTCCACAGCTTGTGACCTGAACTCATCTATGTTCTCAAGTTTTCTAAGTTAGGTGCAATGATTTAATTTCTACACACTATTTTAAATTATGTCAGCACAGGTTTCAATTTTGCAGGGATAATTTTGTGCCTACAGGTAAAGCCAAGAATATATACTTGCACAAATTGTATCTATTATGTGGATATCTATTTATTTAAATTGCAGACTCTTTTGACTGCCAGTACAAAACTGCACCTAAGGTGTTTCTTTGGGAAATATGGATATTAATGACAACAGTGCAGGCTTAAAGAAATAAATCTGTCATTTTATAAGAATTATCATTTTCTTGACATACCTAATGTTCATTGACTTCTAACACATGACAATCTTTTTTTTTCTACTGCCACAACAGACAGATAGTGAGTCAGTCAGATGAGAGTCATAAGCAGAAAAGTCCCACAAGTTCAGCTGTAAGAAATGTTCATGTAAAATAATCCTACTTAAACCTAGCACACCCACATTGCACTGAAGTCTATGGATTACTGTTCTAGGATTTGTTTCCTGAGGGCATAACAGAGACATCCCACCTGTCTAGAAAGGATCCTACAGAGATTAAAAAAAATAACATTAAATATTTTATAAAAATCCAGTAGTAAAGAAATACTCTGTCAGAGTGGAAAGTTCAGGAAAGAAGATTTAGGTATTGCAGAGAACAATAAATCCACTTTCAGCTGATGGCATTTATGAACAAGCTGTCAACAATAAAATAACATAAATAAGGAGGAACTTACACCAGAATAGAAACTATGGCACATCCTCAGAAATACCTGTACTACAGATTAAGTGAGGGACTGGGGTTTGTGATGATGGTAATGTCTACAAAGGCAAGATCTGGCTTTTCAAGGAGTGAATACACTCAGTGGTGTCACTGATTGTGTAAGGACTTCTATCACTTTTTTCTATATCTGGTTTTATGTGCCCCTGGTTATCTGAAAAAACAAAACAAAATTACCAACAAAAAAACAACCACTAAACAACAAAAAATGTAGCAAATGGAAATGGTTGTAAGTTTTTAAAATATCTATAAACTAAAATATAACTATCATATTACCTGTCTAGGAAGATGAGGTCACCTACAGGCAGAGTAAAATAAAATAAAAAGATGCTGAAATATTCACAATGAGGTAAAAATTTATTTCATGTACATGAAGTGTGTTGGAAATACTGCCATCACCAACTTGGGCAGCATGGTTTCTCAAAATGCTTAACAGCTTTAGGTAGAATTCAGAATTGGTCTTGTCACAGTAATGTAAATGTTGAGTGCAACGTAAAGGAAAACATCAGATTTGAAGTCTGAAGTCAAATGTTATATAACCTCTATCTGAGATTTCCCTTGCGAGATATTACTTTCAGTCACTGCACTAAGCTCTTGAGTACTGACATGTACTCTCAAGCCAAGTCTGAAGATCCACCAGGTATAGTTAACTTTTAAGATGAACTTTGAAAACTCATTACAGTCATGAAAGTTTTCTCCCAGAGTACATTCTCTTACCTGGGTCTCATGTCTTCTTCCAATTATTTCTTGGCTGAACATCAATTCACCACAGTTTCTAAGGGCATGTGCTTTTTTATATTGCACTATTGCTCTTACTTTTAGGTTAGAAAATGAAAAAAAAAAAAAAGAAAAAATTTAAAACGTCAAATTTCTGAGATACTGTACCTGAAAAATATATCTTCTTCCTGAAACTTTTGGCATATAAGCAAAAATTTCACAGACACTGAGTACCTAATTTGAGACTGGCATTTTAATCACTATAATTACAAGGATGCTTGAAGGTGCAACTGAAGTCAACACAAAAACTCCAGTGAATATATCAAGTACAAATATTATGAAATGTTGAAAGATCTGATAAAATAAAGCATTCCCAGTCTGACTAGAGCAATGACTATGAGTACCTAGACAATGAAAACCCTCAGTGCTGTGCCCTCCCTCTTAGGATCCCAATTTATTCAGGTATGGCAAGATCTGTGGCTGGGCATATCAAGCATATGTATGCAATATGAAGAAGTATATTAAAGTATAGTATATTAAAAGTATATTAAAGTATACTTATTAAAGTATATTAAAGTATATTAATATAGTATATTAAAGTATAAAAGTATAGTATAAAGTAAAGTATATTAAAGGGTTCATAGATTCAGTGAATAGGACACTGGCTTTGAACTCTTCAGGCCCAGTTTAAGTTCCAAGTGCTTTTTTTTCTCTTCAACTTGAAAAATTTGAAGTTGCAAGAACTTTGTGCATTCAGTATTTCATTTATTTCTTCTGTCATAAAAATAAAAAATAAAGAAAAAAAATGTTATTCAGTAAAAAAAACTATTCCTTGCTCCAGCAAAAAACAGACTGAAACATCAGGTTTCATACAGAAAGACAGTGATCACTCAAACGTCACATCTAAACTTCCCTGTCAGCATCCCAGGGATAGCAGCGTCAATTGTCTATTTGTGAAAATCAATCCCTTTTTCCCCCCCACACACTGAAGGAGAAGCTGAAAGCATCCTACAACAAAGAAAGAAGGTTCCAAAGGTGTATAAACTACTGCATGTAAGTAATCTCAGCATTAGATGCCTGGTGGTGTTCTGCAGAGAGATAACCTGATGTAACTTCAGTATGTCAGTGAGCGCTGTGTGGCATTCCCTGTGCCACTGCTGGGGCATGCCTGAGCCAGCTTGGATATTGCTCTCCTACACTTCTGTCACACAGTTCACATAACACAGGAGGAGAAGCTGTTTATGCAGTATGAATGATACCTTTATCTTTCAATGTAAGTTGTAAGGGAAACATTTTTACTTTTTGTAAAAGGTGGACTTTCTTTAGATGTTTAGTCCTATTTTCTTTTTTGAATGTCTCTAATATTTAAAGAATAAGTTGAAAAGAAGGTGCAGCAATGTAACAGAAATTTCCTACCTTCTCACAGTGTTTCAGGATAAACAGATGCAGAAAAACATTTACTTAATACATTCTACGTGCATCATTCTAGGAATGCACTTACGAGCTAATGAGCATTCATGACACATTTCTGTTCACAGATCGTTCCTTTTTTAATGCTGCTGAATAATGTTAGACAGTAAAACTCTCCTTAAAATTACACTTTATACAAAACGAATAAATAAAATGAGTGTCTTGTAATGGTAGCATAGTTTTTATAGTTACAATAACTGCTTTATTCATTCGTAGCTCTGCCATTTATAACTTATGTAGCCACTGTAACTCAGTGAATATGGTTTCATCCATAGCTATCAATCTTTCCTGGGTTATTTTGTTCTTTTTTCTCATTTTATGAGATACCTAGTGAAGCTGTGGCTGAATTACAGGAGGTACTTTTTTTTCCTCCTGATATTCCATTTAATATCTTTATTCCTTTTTAGACGTGAAATTAGTGTATCACATGGTGCAAGTTTATGAATAACAATACTATTTGGTGACACCTCTAAGATCCCTTTTTTTTGATTTTTAACTTCACCAAACATCACTCTTTCCAGTAGTCTTCCTTATCCAGCCAGATTTCCATAGACTGAATAATCAAGTGTGTAGATTAAAAATTAAATCTAAAATTCAAAAGTTTTATAAGTTAAGAAATATTTCCTTGGGGAAAGTTAGAGAGTTTCTGGACGAATTACAATACTATCCATTGTCACAATTCTCCCACTCTGGTGACCACTCCATGGAAAGAATGAGATACCTACTAGCTTTATGCATTAAAAAGTGTTTTTATTAATATTATTACAAGTAGTATGTAATTTTTTGTATTTTTCAATCAAAATATTTTGACCACCATGTTTTTGGCATGTGAATACATGACGGGTAATTGTCTTTTACATATATGTATGTATATCCTGCAATCAAATACTGTGCTTTAGCATAAGGAAAGCATATTGGATACTCGATATCTATCCTCTACTTAAGACCCTTTAAACTCCAAATCAGCATCAAGGATAGAAGCATAAATGAAGAAATAACAGGTCTAGAGCATGGCTCTAATATAAACTCACCATATTCTTCTGTAGATTTTCCTTTTCAGCAAGTGTAGAGAGAAAACAACGGAAAATTCCACAGAATTGTGAATTCAGTAATTCATTCTCAATCCAGTAAGAGATTTTCTATTTAAATAAAGAAATAACAGAAAATACTTCTGATAGTTATACATCGCTAACATTGTTAATACATTGTTAGCCATGAGACCAAAACATCTGCACTTTTGAGCGAGTAATGTGAAAAGAAAAAATATGGCAAAGAGAATGACAGAGTTGTTTACCTTCAAAAATCTGATAAATTTGATAGGTAAGCATGACATTGTCATAAATGTGAATCATCTGCAGTTACCATAAAATGATAAGAGCTGAGGAAGATAACTTTATGCCTTGGGATATAAGTGATAACTCTTGAATCACAGGAGGAAATCTCTTTCCTAGCTGCTATTCTGATGAAGCAGGTGCAATGTCATAATTATGAATCACATTTTATCAGCTGCTGGATGTCTGTAAGGACACCATTCCAAACACCTGATATTTAGAAAACTGACAAAAAGAAATTTTTCAAGAGCCAGAATCATGGTGAAACCATTTAGAATTAGCACTGCCTAAAACAGGAATATTGTTCTGTTCCTACGAACCTGGTATTCCAAGAGATGTTGTCTCCAGATCAGAAAATAAAATCATTAGTTTTTCGATCTTTGTCTAGACCTCTGATCCAGGATATCTTTAAAGAGCTATCACTAAAGAACTGCTAAAAGATATGCATAAAACTTTGTATTTCCTCTGACACAGAGAGGGTGTTGTGCAGAGCACTTGCCGCTGCATGTCCCTCATTCCATTTGCCTTCCTGTCAGGATCCAGGGGGCTGTTCCACAATGGAGGCCAGGCTGTGGCCACATCCCAGGCAGGGCTTTGCTCCATAAAAAAAGGGAACAGGCCAGGGAACCTAGCCAGAGTCAGGGAGGGGACAGCACCAGGCCTGGGGACCATCGCACGAGGTGAAGTACGGTCAGGTCTGACACAGCGTCGGAGCCAAGGGGTGGCTGGCCCAGCAGGTGGAAGTGTCCGGCACTCACACCAGGGCTGGGCCAGCCTTGAGCAGAGCTCTGGACCCAAGTGCTGGCTCAGAGCCACGCTCTGTGAACACCCAAACACCGAGGGCAGGAGCAAGGATAAGAGAGAGCCCTCTCATGGCATTTCCAAAGAGATTTATTCCCTTGAAAGTTCTGCCACAAGAGAGCCCAGATCTCAGACTACAGTCACTGATCTATGGGGGAGGAGCAAGGGGAGGGGATGAATGAGCCTGTGAGGGAAACTCAGGGGAGGAGAACAAGGAGGTGTTTACAAAGTATAAACCAATAAAGGATTACAATGGGAGGGAACAGGTTGCATAACCCAATGAGGGACTGAATAACAGGGGATGGACAGGGAACTCTCTGGAACAAAGGATTGGTATGGGGGGGAATTGACAGGAGGAGGAACAGGGGACATCTGGAACAAGGGGTAATCTCCAGAATGGATTGACAACGGGGCTAGGAGGGCACACCTGGGACTAAACTAATAACATAATGGGGCAGGGGGGGGTTACAACTTTACAATACAAAAAGTAATTAAATCAAATATATTAAGCAAAAAACTTGATGCAACAAGGTCCAGGGTCTTCCCAGGACATCCAGCCATGAAGCAAGTAATGCTGGAGGCAGGGCTGCCAGCCTGACATGGATGAGACTGTTAAAGCTCCTCGGCCCATGGGCTGGAAGCCACTATAGGAAAACCCCAACTGAGGCAGCTCCGGTTGATGGAACCTTGTTGAAGTCCTCAGGACCCTGAGACTTCATAGAATCATGGAATGTGCTACCTTGGAAGAGACCCATCAGGATTGTTGGGTTCAGCTCCCAGCACTATGCGGGTCACACCATGTATCTGAGAGCATTGTCAAAATGCTTCTTGAACTCTGCAGGCTTGGTGCTGGGACGTCTTCCTGGGGAAACTTATTCCAGGGCCTAGCCACCCTCTGGGTGAATTTTTTTTCCCTGATATCCAGACTGAACTTCCTCTGACTCAGCTTTGTGGTCAAATAAAACAAGTACTAAGGTCATTTTCAGGGTTATCTTTGCTGATTTTTCCCCTAAGCAACATTGACATAATGCCTTTTTTTTGGATGACATAAAGACATTTTAGACAGCATTACTGTGTTACATAATTCATTTTTACTAAAATTTGTGGAAAGGGAACTAAAAAAGGAATCTATGGTTTTAATCAGCTTAGGGATGCCCTTGACAGGCAGTGCCATGAAACTATGAGTTCTGTAGAAAACACAGATATCCAAATGCATGTACATGCACACATACACAAAGACACAGACACAGACACATTTAATTTATAAAAGTACAATTAAGGTCTTTTCTTAAAAAAGTGTAAGCTGGCAGGTTAGATACATACATACATGTTTCAGCTCTGTGAAATAGTAGGGAATGGAAAATAGGACTAACTCTTTTCTCCTTTCACAAAAGCTCATAGTTATACATTGCTAATACATTGTTAATATATTGTTAAACTATGAGACCAAAACATCTGCACCAATAAAATGCATTTTTATGTACCAGTTCCCAAGGAAAGTAACAACAAATATTTCAGTGGACCAGTGCAGAGAACATTGTGGTCTTTTCAATCTATTGCAGGTTAAAAGACAGTAGTCAGTTGTGCCTTAGTTAAATCTCTTAATTTGTTTTGATAACTAAACTGTACAGACATGATTTTGTTGTTAGTTTCATAATTGAGATATTCTCTTAATGCATTTTGGCTGAGTGATTTCTCACTATGCTTCATTTACAACTGCACAGCCTCTAGAGTCCACAGAAATCAGATGTTCATGCTTCTGTTTCATCAAGTGTTGCTTGTAATTAACTTTTATTGTCAAAACCTGTCAGACTCATGACTATCTCCTTGAACCAAAAATTATATTTGACACTTTTAAACCAAAATTAATCCTTTAAGTGATTCGTATTAATCTGGAATAGGACCAAATCCCCAACAGGTTTAAGTAAGCATAAAGCTGTTGACTTCAGTGAAAAGATGATAATTTACATGAGCCAAGAATCCAGCTGAGATAGCCTGGCAGCATTATTTTGAAAACACTTGACCATTTTGAAGCATCTTGACTCTTACGGGCTTTTATTTTGCAATACATATGTTGCATACATTCTGTAATTAAAATAAATGCAATAACAATGCATATGGTAATTAATATGGTAATAACTTTTTTTTCACTCACTCTGAATATCTTAGACACAAATCAGATTTTTAATTCAGTTGCTTGTATTAAAGTGGAAATCTGTGGCTTTTGATCTTCTGGGTCCAGAAATTACCTACTCCTTAACTACAACCACCTGTGCTTGTAGGGTCTGGTCCAACTTCCACTTGTTGATCTCAAAGTAATTGTTACACAACAAAATCCTAACTGTCCTTAATGAAGGGCTATACATTGGTGATCTCTGTGATGGAAAAGCAAAATTTCTCCAGCCTGATATACAGCTGTGATCATGTCTACCTGCTGTTTTTTGTTACCATGACCTTAAAATGTCTCTTCCATGTAGTAGAGAAAAGGAGCAGTAACTTTCCCTGCTTATACTGAAACATCTGGTGCACATGAGAGAGTGGTAACAAAATGACCTTTAAATTTTTTAGCTTTCAGTAATAGGTTTTTTAGGGGGGAAAGAGGTTTGCACCATCTGTCAAAAGCATTTCCTACCCATTTAAGAGTATCAGCAATTGTAAATAGAATATACTTACTGTGATCAGGCTGTTCTATTTTCCTTAAATTTTTAGGCGGTAAAAGGAAATAATAAAAAATAGTATGGAAATAAAGTTCTTCCTTGGTTTTTTTTTTTAATTCCCAGTGAATCAGGGCAATGGAGCATGAAATTTCAGTAATATCTGTTTATCAAAATGGGCTGATCAACAATTACAGGGCAGTCTCTGCTTTTGAGTATTTCCAAGAGATTTGTCTATGTCTGTGGCTAAAATCTCTCCAGCATGCCTGAGCATGAAGAAACAAGTGTTTAAGCATTGATTCTGGATTACAGATAATGCATGTCAGCTATTATGGGCAGGGAGAAGAAAAAGTCCATTAGAAAAAGTCAGATGCACAGGATCCCACACACAGGTAAGATCCAGAAAGAAAAGGATACTTCAAAATGATGCTTGATTCAGAATTTCCCTCCCCAGTATTTAATCTAAATTTCTCTGCTGAAGGAATTATCTTGATTTGGGATTTCTCCTTATTTGTTACTCCTTGACAGGTACTTAAAATAGGTTTGAGGTTCTTAAAAAGATAGTGGCGACACCTTTCCTTTGATGGAGAAGCAAACAATTATGATCCACACACTGTGCAATACTGAGAACAGTTTTTCAGACAGCATGTACTGAGGTTTATTTCTGCAGCAGATTACCAGCAGTGATGTGAAACAAACTCTTCATATTAATACTGGCCTTCAGAAGCATCACCATGATATATTTTTAATATTACATTTTAGAATTATGTTGGGGACAAGGGAAGTATGGTTAGATCCTTCCAAAATTAAGATTTCCCACAAAATGTCAAAATGGTTTAAGTGACACAATCCTTGTCTAGCAAATACAAGAAACTTTTTCTACTAATTGATTTTTGGTACTGTACATTAGAGTCCTGGCTGGAGAACAAAGCATGTTACAGGCAGTAGTCCAAGATTTTTGTTTCAGCAAGGTCATTGTTATAAGTAAAACAGAGAGTTCTTCAAACTACATGGAATTATTTATAAGAGTGGGATTTTTTCGTATTTTTAATCTGAAGATCTCTTCATAGTAGGTAATCACAGACTTTGAAAGCTTTATATAGAAAGAAATCTGTTAATTAACTTGACTGAGGCCCTGTTCTTTTGAAGTACATAGCATGTAGCATAGAAAATGAACATTTCTACAGAAAAAGATATTAATTCAAAAGCATGTTTCAAGCTTGCTAATATTATTTCTTTTCCCAGACTGATTTTTACTTTATGCCTGAATAATTTGGGAATACTGAGATGAATTCTTCAGGTTGTGGTGGTTTCTTGTCACACTGAAACATGTCTTGCCAGCCACCAGGTAAGTAAACATCCAGAACAATTTATATCTCCGAATAAATAAGCATCGAATACGTGTCATGTTTCACACATTGATGCCTGGAAGAGCTGGAAAGAGGCTAGACAGAGTTCAGAGGAATAATCTATTGAGGCCTTCCAAGGCCACACCCAGACAGCACCAGTGCTACAAATCAGGCTCTGTCTGGATGGCTCCGAAATGGAAGCAAAGGGAGTGGGTGGCCAGTCCCAAGATTTCACTCTTTTTATATGTTTGGGTCCATTCACATATGGGAGTCCCACTTTCCCACCCTATTCCTTCTACGTGGTTTTACTTTGAGGCTGAAATTTGGAAAAGGTGTCCTTGAGTCCCAGCTGGAGTAGGATTGTTGTGTCTTCATCACCTTGTGAAAGGATCTTAGTAACCCTGAACAAAAGCCACACACCAATGCAGAATAGAAAACCCAAAAGCCCAAGGCATCAACATCATCATTTAGCACACATATTTCTAGATAAACAGCTTTCCTATAGCAACTAGTCCATTCATAGGCCTTCTGTATTTTGCTGCCTCTGCATTTTCTATATATTTTTCAACGCTTTTTCCATCGGTATCACTGAAGGGTGAACTTACTTTGTACCCTCCTCTTCCTCTGCATTTATCTCACATGAAGCAGCTGCGATAGCTGCGGTCACCCTAGCAGTGGAACGGCAGGCAGGATCCTCTGAGATTGAGTTAGCACTCTGCCAGCAGCTGCTAAGGGAACACAAAGACACAGTGTACTCTTATCTGTCTTTTCCCAGAGCCTCAGACTATTTTCTGTATGATAGCCCCTTTTCCAGCTGGTTTGAGAACTGGAAGTCCCAAGGTACTTGCAGTAGCTACACTTGTGGGGTGATAGGCCTATTCGTTGAACTATTAGCAGAAGTATTAGTTTCTTTCACTGAGAGGTAGAAATGATAATAAATCTGACTGATGCTACATCTGATAGTCATTTGTGAAGCCTCTTATTGTGAATATATTAAATGTAAACTGCATTTGATGAAATAACGAGGAGGAAGTAAAACCGTCTTTACTTAAAACAACATAAATACTTCACTGAATTGTCCTGTTTATAGACAAAAAGTAATTAAAAATGCACACACATATATGCACGTATACAAAAATGCCTCTCATATGAACTCACAAAAACTGATTTGTCAGTGTTTCTTTAAAAGAGAGAATAATTGTTCATAATAGTGCAAAATAAGTTGTTTTTATTCTGGAAAGTTAACTATTCAGTTTCTATGTTTGAAGCAGAATATCAGCTATGGACTCCAGGGGGATGTTGTCTGCTTCTTTTCATCTTCAGCAGATGAATTTTGCCTATGGTGCTTGATTCATGACTCAAGAGAATATAAAATGCTCCTATAAAATAAAAGATATCTACAATGAAAATACAGTTATAGATTATTGTACAGAACTGTGATGCTCTTCAGAGGGTTTTATAGAATAGAATCTTCAAATTCCATCTTTTTTTCTGCAATGAAAAGCAAACTCATAAGACTTTTAGTTGACTTTAAAAGAATCAATCATATTTGGAAAGTTTGTGCATGGGCTGTTTAGTCTTTTGTTCCTTAACTTTATGCTTCTGAGAGACATATCCTCAGACGGTTTTAAATATCTTAGCTGAAAGTGGGAAAATATAAGGCAGGATTAGAAGATCAGAAAAATTGATCAGATTTCAAATTCAGATCTAATTTCCTGTACCAAAGAGGGCTAGACAAAGATGCTTAAAGGAGGCCTAAGAAGCCTGTACTGGACGTCATGTCTGCCCCTGCCTTTAGTTTCAATCCAGTGTTAAGCAGGAGATTTAAGCCTGAAAATTTACAGAGGAGATTTAAGTAAGAAAATTTAGCAATACCCACCAATTAGTGCTACATGTATTGCAATTAACTCTGTAGACAGTCCCCTATTATTCTCCATATATGTAGTCCCCACTTCTTTCGTTCTGATCACTTTCTCTGGCAATGGAGTCTGCATGTTTTTGAAAAGTACTTTTTCTTAATTTCTTCTTCTTTGCCTTCAGGTCTATCATGTGGTCCCATTGCTCTTGTATTACTACAAATAAGAGCAAGTAAAGTCTGCCCTAAGCAGCTCCACATATTTTTGAATAATTTTCTTTTTTATCCACCTATTTCCTTGGCTAAGTGACCATAAACTTCTGTCTCCATTTTCATAAAAGTGTTTCATCAATTTCTGACTAACCTCTATTCATTCATCTGTGGTGTGGTAATGATTTTCTTAATACAGGACAATTGGTCCTCAAACCCATATTAAAAGTGAAATCTCATTATCATTTCATTTAGTTTTAGTGCAGCCATTTTCTTATTATTGACTACTGTTTATCACATGCTCAAACGTTGAGGGCTTTTTGCTGTTTTTTAGTCAGACATTGATTTTTTGTTTGGAGAAGAAGAGCAGATGAACACATTAATATTTAATAGATCAAATTTAGAAATATTAATAGGTTTTGCTTTGTATGTTTTTCTCCTTTTGTTTTGAGATTTGAAGATAGGCAGGGAAAAACGTTGTTTTGTCTTAGCTGCAGAAGCCTTACAGCACCTCTGTCTCACAAGACAGACTGAACACAAATTACTGCAGGTGTTCTGTCCAGAGAGTCCCTCCCAACAAGAGGCTACATCCAAAAAGACATTGTCTGGTCAACATGAAAAAGAACTGCTGAATCTACATATAGAATTTGTAGGAAGCCCTAAAGAAAGCTTTTTTTCTTTTTTTTTTTTTTTTTTTTTTTATTTAATAACATTTTTTTAGCGAAAAAAGACACCCTTGCCACTTAGTAATGCAGATAATGTAACTTAGATTAATAATGATTTTCATTTGGTCAAATTTATACTCCTTTTGAGAGATATGGCAAAGTTATCCATAATGCCCAAAGACAGACATGATGAGTGAGTAATTTACTCATACAGTAAGCTTCCAATACAATGAAGCTCCAAAATCCTTTTGCAGTGAGGTTATCTGTATGAAACAGATGAGGGAAGAATTCTGTGACCCATCCTTGGAAAAATCCAGGATTCCAAATTCCCTTAAAATGTCTGATGTCAGAGTATTTCTGGTTTTTTTTTCCTATAGAGTCTGACCAATATTTAATCGGTTCACTTAGTGCAGGCAAGGTCAGCAGATACACCCCTAAAAAGTTACACTTTAGGAAGATATGGTTTTCTACACATGTCACAATAACCCAGTTATCTGTGCCAAGACACGAGAAAGCACCAGAAAAACATCAAGCCAAGATGTTTTATTATTTTTAACCTCTTGATATAGCAGCAGCACCTACACAGTCTTCCTCACCTATGCCGTGCAAGAATCCTGGATACCATTAAAGTCAGTAAACAACATGTGCTGCTGAAAAAAATCCTGATTTATTTAATTTGGGAAGTGCTAGGGTAAGAATTTTGGGTGGGGCTAAATGCCATTTCTGTGCACTCATATATGGAATTTCTACAAAAGACTGGAGGGAAGATGTAAACAGACCAGAATGTTGGGACTGAAAAAAATCTGAAAACTAAAACTGAATCTGAAAAAAAAAGAAAAAAAAAATGTTTATACATGGTAAGAATGAATGTGGGAGTCAGACCTTGCTTTTTGTCCAGGCCTCTGTTCGCAGGCAGTAGGGTTATTGAGGCAGCCAGCAACCCAAAACCCACTCTCATTCACAAGTTCTTTAACAATGGCTGATTCAGGCTATTATAGAATTAATTATTTATTCAATAGACAGAAAACTAACAGACATAAGACTTAAAACAAACTAATGCTGCACAGGAATAAGGACAAAAGAGAAACTGCTAGTAAATACATACAGCACAGGGTTAAAGGTACCTTTCAATGTTACAGCGAGCCAAGAAAAAAATATAACTTTTAGGATTCATTCTATTCTTCCATCCAATTTTTGATGGAGTACACACTGAGGTTCTTTCCCTCAATCCCCAGGGAGGAAACCACGGAACCTGTGTTCAGATTCTGGGGAGGTTTCCCATTTCAAGGTGCGCGTGCTTTGCCTCTGTGACAAGTGTGTCTTCTGTGTAAAACAGTGTCTCTTAGTAAAGAGTTTTGCCTTTATCTCTTCCCACCTCAGCTCTCCAGACTAAGATGCTGATTCTTAGCTGGGGTCTGAGCCTTTCTGGTGCCAGAGACAACCCCTTACCCCAGGTTATTTCTTTGTGCATGGCTGTCTGTGGTAGAGAGGAGGAGGGGGTAGACATCCTGCCACAATACATTTATATTTCTCCTTAAAATTAGCAACTCAAAGTAAAACTCCAGGGAAACATACCTATGTATCTATATATATATCTAAATATATTTATGAATATATACAGTTTTGTAACAAATCCACAGTTACTTACTATACAGTGTCTTTGCTGAGGAAGTGTGTCTAGCAGGCCTGAACTCCACAGTTCATTCACAAAGCTAATTTATAAGTCGTTTACATATGTACAATACTGTTTGCAGGTAAAAAAGAGACAGACTTTATTTTTTTTTAACGCAGAACATGTTTTGCTTTCTGTTCCTGCATAGTTTGACAGATATATACTGAGTTGATATAATTTTCATTTTGTGAATAATGAAGTAATAACTGTAAGTGCCTGGAAGAACTTTATGTTTTTAAATAAATTGGATTAATTATATACCAATGCCAAGAGCTATCAGCATAAATAATATTTATTATTCTTGGAGTATACTGAATAATGAGAGTGAGAACGATTATTTTTCCTAAAGTGATACCTCCAAGTCAGGACTGAAAAAAAGAATTATAACTACAGACAAGTGAATGACAAGGAGTTGTAAACCTCCCTTTATACTAATACAAGACAGTCTCTCAAGCCTAGTCAATCACAATGTAACACAGGGTAACACAAGTAGCTATTATGAAAAAAGAATATCTATATGATAATTGACGTTTGCAAGCCCATTAGATTGTTATTAAGAAAATTGTGATGTACATCTAGGAAACACAAACCTTCTATTTTTCCAAAGTGTTATTCAAAGATGCATTTATTTATACAGACATTATTAAACTGTCAGTCTCTATGCCAAAAATTAGCAAGCTAACAGGAAAACTCTACAAAAAAACTTCACACAGACTTGGTTAATGTCACGCTGTCACTGAGAAAATAAGCCATGCTGCTTAAAATACCTACATTTGCAAATCAGACATCATCTGTGGTTTTGGGACTTTATCTAATGTTCATTTTGGTAGCCAGTAGCACTGGTAAATTCAGTCACATATTCTTAAAATAAAAAGACCATGTAGATGTTGTTCTTTGATCTGCACAAAACCAAGGCAATTGCAAAACCTTTGTTGTAAAGCCACAATTCTATGTGGATTGTTAGCAAGCAACACTTTGCTGAAAGTATAGCTATTGGTGCTCAAGAGTTGCTAGATATATATTTCATGTCCAGATGAAAACCTACTCAAAACTCATAAACTTTATTGTAAACTTGTTCAAAAGATGCAAGTCTAAACATTTGTGGGTTTAGCTCATTGAAAAGACTTCTAAAAATGCCTATCAAATTACAAATTTTTTATCCTCATAATCATTTATCAATGCTAAGAAAGTTATCATCATCTTTTCTTTAGCAATGGTAAATAACAAGGTTCTTCACAGATCATAAGAAAATTTAAAAACACTCTCAATTAAAAAATACTCAAAAACGGTGATTTATACCAAGAAATTATTAAAAGCCTTTTATTTTCCTTTAACATAAATTTATAATTGGTGTGCTTTTTTTTATAGAGAAAAAGATACTACTTTAGTCAATGGTAGATGATCATGCAGGTCAACATATGTTTGCTTGGCTGATACTGAAGTCAAGATTTTGACTTTCATAACTTCTCAGAAATTGAGGACTGTTGGGAAAAGATTGAACGCAACTGAGAAAAGAAAAAACAAACAAGCAAAACAAACAACAAATGAAACAAACCAAACAAACAAATGTAACAAAACAAACAACCCCTCCCCCCCAAAAAAAGACTTTACCAAAAAATACCCCCAAAAAACCCCAAGCTGTTCAGATCAATGTCAACAAACTGGAAAAATTATGTGAACAATAGTGGAGACAGAAGTGAAGTTCTGCACCAGAGGCTGAATAATCCCACGAGGCAATGCAGGCTGGGCTCTGCCTGCCTAAGTAGAAGTGTTTGGACCATGATCCCAAAAACTCTTTTCCAGACTAAATTATTCTATAAATCCATGCAACAATAACAGTTGAAAAAAATTTGACAGAAGAAATGAGGGGAAGAGCGACTCTATGTAAATGGCATACTTTAAAAGAAATTACATGAAATTTTATTTATTCTTTTCTCCCTATAGGATTAAAATTGTCTATAAACAAACTCCCTGTCACTGGATTTTATTTAACTCATTGCTTATAGCTCTTAACTTGTCTCCAGCAACTCTTCAGATTTAATTAATTGCCTTGTTCTTGTCATGAAGCTAAATTAGAATGTTCACAAAATAGTTTTTTATTATTCTAAATAATATCTTCCTTTATTTTGAAATTCCAGTAAGTGGAGAGTTACCATTCTAATTGCTCCCAACAAAAATGTACAAGAGTAAAGTTTAAATCACTTATTTCTACTGCCATAATTACCATCTAACTGTTGGTATTTGATCCAAGCAGGACTCTGTCTGGAGTCAAATGAAAAATCCTATAATTTAGAAAACTTGTAGGATTGGATTAAATATTCTCAGAGAATGGGTGTTCATTGATTGCTAGAGAGGGATCATGAATAACTAGCTAATGAACATCAAATTTTTACACAGATAATTGAAATTATTATCATAGTTTCTCCCATGTTTAATAATCTTGTGGCTCTAAAGCAATACAAAACCGAGGTCAGAATATGCCTTTGCATTGTGTAGACTCTTTCAGTGGAGTATTTATGTTGGAAGCTATGAACTGACTGGAAGTACTAAGATTAAGCATTGAGCATTTGCAAGATTTTTAGTTTTGTTCCTCCGTGGGACTCTTACAGTGTAGAGACAGCAGGCCTGACATGGAGGTGCCTGCATGGCCTTCCCTGGAGTCCTAAAGTTTGCCACGTAAGTGACACTGGTGACAGCTGCCCTGTGTCACCAGGGCATCCCTCAGCTGGGTGGTACACAGCTGCTGCCACCCACAATATCTGGTGTCTGGAAATGTGGCAGCCAAGCAATGAAGAATCATGTAATACATGAGGGCCTGCCCGTGGCTGTGTGTGGTACCCTGTCGGGCTAGAGTCTGTTTGCACACAGCTGAAGCTTTACTCTTAAGATTAAAAATTGTAATTGCTCTACAGTTTTTACTTATAAAAGGGATAGTACAAGTCAATATTCCTCATGGCCATTCAAAAACCATTTTCTGTGCAAATTGACCTTTTGGTTTCAGAGCTTTGATTACCCTGTGAAATGGAGGTATCAAGGGCAAGGAGCTTATCAGATGGCTTAATGAGCCCAGATAGCTCTATGCAATTTGAGTCTCAAAAGCAGTATAAATGCATTGGTTTGGCACAACACCAGAGTAAGGGCAGTGTCAGGCAGCTCCTCATACTGAGTCCTTTTAACCAGTTCTAGTCTGACTATTGAGGGCCATTACTGATAAAACATGCTATGTATATCTGTAAGATCAGTTTTCTAACCTGCACTGCAATATTAAAACAACTGAACAATACTAAAAACCCAAATCTACATGCCTAATTATTTTTTTCTAATTTTAAGGAGCATTTCTCTCTTCCAAATGGTCACATTTGCATGAAATTACACATAATTGTTTCCCTCACTTGTTTTAGAATTTCCCATTGCTCATAAATATTGCTGAGCAAGACAGGTTTCTGCCAAATGCTAACACTGAGCACTGGCTGCATTGAACAAGAAATTTTTCTGTGGAAAACCAGTACAAAAAACTTCCGGTAGATGATTCAGATGAAGGCATTATAGGAATTCAGCTTAGATCCAGGGCAAATCTGAAGGACTTCATAAAGTGTGATTGACCTGATTTCTAGTTGTGATTACACATGTATTGCTTTTTTCAAAGACTACTCTTAATTTTGTTGTTTATGCAGATGAGTCTTTTTATTCGTACGTAAGATTTTATTTCATTGGTTTAGTACACCCCTAGCCAATATGAAATCCAGGTACACATGAGGACTTGGTTAGGAAAATTATCCAAGTAGTAAGTCCGCTCACACTTTTGGTGAATAATGGTTAGACATCAAAACTCAAAGCACTGGTATCCTGTGGTTTTGGGTATTGTGCAAAATACCCAAACAGAGTAAGAGAAAAAGAAAATATGAAAAAAATATAATTGAAGTGTTTGCATATGCTTGACAAAGAACAGAATTTAATGGCTATTTCCCCTTTAGAAATGCAGATGTTTTCCCACAACAGTTTCTGAACTCATGGCAGCTCTGTATACTGACAGTATTTGTTGGTGGTACTTTCAGATTTTATACATCTATGAGCACAGGAAAAGAAAAGTATTTCATCCTGCACAAGTGGGGAGAGTATGCCTATTGCAACTGACCCAATTTGTTAGTGAAAACAGATGTTCTCTGTGCTGTATTCTCTATATTCACTAGGGTTAGCAGTATCAGAAGGGTGCATAGATGTGAGAGGGGGAACTTTTTATGGTAATACAAAACATAATTTCAAAGAGTGAAATAATAGCAGTAATAATGATGATAATAATAATAGAATAGCAGTAATCACAGAAATTTATTCCGGGTGTCAGTGAAAATGTCTTGGCATAGAATATTCACCTATAGTTCACCTATAACAAGGTTTCAGAAGCCATATTTTCTGGCACATTTTAAAATCAGATGAGAAGGTAAGACATTGGTAAAGAGACATTGGTAAATACAAGAGAGCAAATATTCAGTAAATACGACCTTGGGAAAAGGTTCTTTGTAGGAAGAAATCACTGGATCCTTTTCATCACTGAATTTCACTTTTCTAAACACGAATATCTATCAGGATGCTTTCTACAAATCCTGAAAGCAAGAGGCTACAGAAAATTAACATTTTTCAGATATATCTTTGACACATGCTTTCCAAGCTGATGTAAGAAACTGTGGGAGATGAACTGGAACGTGACAGTTGCAGTGTAACTGTCAGGATCTAACCAAAAACCAGAGAAGAAAACACTAATGGCTGTGAACCACATTCCTCAGAACAGCTTCAACCAGTCTGCACTAATAACAGAGCAGGTACCCCTCGATGATGACACTGTGCTTAATTTATAGAGCATCTACCACAATGTAATAGGTTACTGCTATCACCTGCAATAGTGAAATCAAAACATCTAGGCTGACATAGACAGATTTGTATCCCCACCTCCCCACTTTATAAATAGCAGCTAAAAGAGCTATAAGCAGCTGTCAACATGAATCTTATTCATCTGTCCAACAGCTAGCACTTTTCATGCCACTGAATATCTAAATGGGCAGGTTCTGCTCCTATGAAGCATTTAAAAGAATTTAAAGAGGTTGTCATTCTGACACTTTAGATCAGAACATACCTGTTATTTTTACTGTATGCATTAGTGCTTGTGCTTTTGTGTGTATTTTAGCTCTATATAAACACAGGGAGACTACCTCACTCAGCTTTTCCCGAGTTTCTGTTAAGTGAATAGATTATTAACTTCTCCTTGGAAGACTTTGTGGATCAGATTCCCTCTACAGAAAAAAAAGTATTTATGATCAATTTACAAATAAATAAAATTGAGATTTAAGGAATAAATGTGTATGGACCATAAACTAATGCCTTGTAACATCACCTGTCTCAATACTTAGTTTGAAAGAGATGGGACAGAGGTGTTGTAACCTAATTTTAGTATTCACATATTAAAGAAATGGAGAGTGGGAAGACCAAGAACTCCAATTACCAAGGTACTAATTCTGTTTCTACTGAAATCAATGTGACTAGAAATAAAAGGATAGAAGAGCGTGCGGACTCATCCAAAATATGTAAAATTTTGTGTTTACATTTTGAAGTTTATTTATTTTCTATGGTATTATTAATGTAATTGGGAGTCCAAACATATCCAATACCTGATATTAGTTAAGGATATTGCATTAATAATTGACTGTAATTATTTCAACAAATGTATTGCCACAATATTTTCTGCTGTGTTAGGAAGTCGGTGGACAATGCATTCCTTCTTTATTCCCCCAGCTGTGCTGGCTGTGACCAATGATTCCATTGTCTTTCAGGTGTTATTCAATACCTCACGGAATAATCCTCTCCATGAATTTACCAGGCACTGAAGTGAGACTTCAGTAACAGGCCTGTGGTTTCCAGGGTTTTCCTTCTTGTTCCTCTTGAACATCAGGATAACATTGTCCAGTTTCCAGTCAGCTGGGACTTCTTGCTCTTCAGCAGCAAGACTGCTGAAAAATCATCAAAGGAGGTTTTGTGGTGACATCATCCAGTGCTTTGAGGATCCTTGGGCTTATATAACCACCAGACTCCATAGATTTTTAGAGATCCAGCTGTGGGCAACAGAAGTAAAAAATGTGTTAATATACCTCTACTTTGTCCATGTCTCTGTTTTTGAGATGACCATACTCATCCTATAACAGATTAAATGTTATTTTTACATTGCTTATTGCCATGATTGTATTTGAAAAAACTCTTCATTGTTCCTCACAGTTCTGGCAGCTTCAACTTGAGTTTTGGCTGCATGAATTTTCTTCCTACAGTGGCAAGCAGCATCTCCATATTCTTTCCATGTAACCAGACTTTGCTTCCACCAATTAATTCACTGTTAGTGGAATTCTTGGATAGCTGTAACAAAAATAAAACAATATTTGCCTGTCACCACAGCCAGAAAGCAAAATTCTTACCCTCCAATACTTACAATATTATCAGTGCAGCTCCCTTTTTGTGTCTGTATGTGCATGACTAAATTTATGTTTTTCTTGCTTTGAAACACAAAATATAGGATCCTATTTCTTATGGTACAAGTACTTAATTGGCAGCCATGGAATTGTATTAGCTTTTCCATAAATTTAACTGAAATTTTCCTGTGTAATGGTGGTAACATTTTAAAGAGAGTTTTAAGATAAGCTGCAGTCAGCCATGGTTTGTCTGGTTATAGAACTACACTAATATGAATGTGTCAGAGATCAAGAATTAAATGCTAGACTCTAAGCAACTGCATGTCACAGGAACTCAGTGTAGATGTAGGATCTAAGAACAATCTTGTTCCCTTTGATAACACAAAGAAAGGATTGATGATTAGATGTCTCAAGCCCTCACTTACAGTTGTTATTGTAGTGTGAAAATTAAGGTTATCTTCAAAGAAGTATTTAAACCTTTTCAAAGTGTGATTAGTCATCTTTGCACATAATCCAGTTAAATATTTGCTTAAAGGTAGACATATGCCTTAAATGCCTTGAAACAATGTGAAACTAATTAAATTGATTCAAAGTTTATTAGTTAAATAAATTGAACAGAATCACTTAAAAAGATTGATGATAGTAACAAGATGAGTGGTTGGATCTGTCCTGGTCCACCAAATGGGACTCAGGCAGAAAATTATGTGCCGTGGATAAGAGTAAGACAAAGATGCCCACGCTATTAGTCATGAAAGTGAACTCACCACCCACTCCTACAATATTTCTTCTCCTTTTCGCTATGAGTGTCCATATGGTGGACTGAATATTTGAATACAGAGAAGCTCCACAGACTTTCTACTGCACTTGAGAGTAGATGAGAGATCAATAAACTGCATGTCACGCAAGAAACCCAGGAGAAGAGAAGAGGTCTTGCTGCCTTTCACTTGTTACTGAATGCAAACTTTCATGATAGAGGAAAAACTGTAGGGGCACGTGTGTGATATAGGTGTCAAAATAATATGACTAATGTTCAGGGTGCAGGAATTGACAGTTTTGAAGAGAGATGGAATAATCTCAAAGCGGGTGTGATGAAACAATCAGATGATGACATACAAAGAGGCAAGATGTCTAATGAGTAGTTTTCAGCAGGGGTGCTGAAACAGCAGCTTTTTCAGATTTTTCAGATAGGATAAAAATTTGAGTGAGATGTAAATTTAAAAATACTATCAGAAACACTTAAAAATTCGTAAGATGCTGTTACTATTCCAGATGATTACTGTGTTGGGTTTGCATGGCAAGGTTCTGGTAGTGGAGTCTACAAGTGTGGCTTCAGTGAGAAACTGCCACAAGCTTCTGCAGCTCCAAAATGGACCAGCTGCTAGCCAAGGCCAAGGTCAGCAGCACCTGTGAGATAATAGATCTAAGAAGAAAACACTGCTTTGTAATTGCAGCTGAATGTGTGAGATACAGCCCTGCAGACAAGACTCCTGAAGAAGGTAGAACAGAAGGTGCTCAAGGCACCAGAACAGATTCCCCTGCAGACCATGGGGAAGATTGTGGTGAGACAGTCTGTCTTCCTGCAGCCCATGGATGTCAACAACAGAGCTGATATTTACGTGCAGCCTGTGGACAACTCCACATTGGAGTAGGTGGTTTTCCAAGGGAGGCAGTGACACTGGGAATCCCATGGTGGAGCAGGCTTGTGGACCCATGAAGAGAGGACCCCACACTGGAGCAGGTTTACTGACAGGATTTGTGATGGTGTAGCGGACTCACTCTGGAGCAGCCTGTTCCTGAAGGATTGCACCCTATGGAAGGGGCCCGCTTTGGAGCACTTTGTGCAGATGGAGAACATGAACTTCAATTTATAGAAATTCATGGAGGGCTGTTTCCTGTTGGAGAAATCTGCTGGAACAGGGGTAGCATTTGATGAGTCCTCCCTCTGACGAGGAAGAAGGAGAAGAAACAACATGTGATGAACTAATAATCTCCATTCCCCATTCCCCTGAGCCAGTGGGAGAGAGGAAGGAAAGGAAATTTGGGCTAAAATTTACCCAGGAAAAGGGACAGTGGGTAGAAAGTATTTTCAAGATTTGGCTTTGGTTTTCATCTCCCTATTCTGATTTGATTGGCAATAAATTAAACTGATTTTCCTGCATTTTGCCCATGACACTGACAGGTGAGAGACCTCTCCCTGTCCTTACTTTAACCCACAAGCCTTTAGTTATATTTTTTCTTCCTTGTCTAGCTGAGGAAGGGAGTGACACAATGGCTTTGGTAGGCACCAGGTATACAGCCAGAGTCAAACCACTAGAAACATACGTACAAATGTCATTGTTACAGTTCCTTTAATCATTCCCTGCTGAAAATTATTTAAAGTCTGAAGGGAGCACATAAGAATTTAGAATTTTCATAGAAACTATGAAATCCATTTTCTACTAACTTCACAGTTACCTTCTGCCAGATGGATTTTTCACTGTTACTGCACACATTGACAAGTGAGAACTTTGTCATTTCCTGAAAGTGCTGATGTGAGCCCTCCTACTTAGTCTGAAACCTGTGTGTGAAATTGCTTTTCTTGCATCTCTTGAATCAATTTCTTGCCTACCACAGTCATGAAAAAGACAATGTATATGAAATATGCACTACAATACAGATAGTGTTTAGCATTCCTATGACAACATTCTAAATTTCCATGTTCTTCTAGACTCTATTACAGAGAAATAATGGACTGCCACTTCTTCTTAGAGGAAGAGAGCTCTCAGCCCCAGAATGCCCATTAAACCACCTAACAATTTGGTATTCACGGCATTCAGTGGACACGTGGGAGTCCTCAGTTAAGATTGTTTGCCCTGCAGTCGTCTGAATGAGACAGCATAAGTTACTATATACTATACCCTCCACTTCCCAAGTAAAATACTAAGGTATTATCCTGTGGACCAATAAAAGAAGTGTCAAAAAGTGGATTTTCTCCAATAAGGATGATTAAGAGAAACTTTTACAACTCTTGGGCACTAAAGAATGACCTAACTTGACAGAGCAGTGACCTGTACCTCCATCTTTCTGTCTCCCCAGCAAACACCTTCCAAATCAATTCATAGTTCAAAATGTACTTTGTGCAGTTACATACTTAGTTAAAATATTTCTATCTCAATCCAGCATTCAATCAGTATAATACATTTGTGTTTCAACTACAGTTTCAACACTGTTTTCAAGAACCTGCAATGTGTTATGTTCAGTCATATTTCTGAGATGATTGCAGAAGTTGGAGAGATATTGTAAACACATTCTTGTACATCCACTAGGAGCTTCCCCAGTCCATGCTAAAATAGATCTCAGTACAGTAAATTCTGGTGAAAAACTGTGCTTTGCTCTAATTCAGTCAGACTTATCTCTTATTTTGTCAATTTGTCAAGAAAATATCAGCAAGATAATTTGACAGTAAATAATTCGGATGGCTTAGCAAGAGATAGATGATCTTGGTGGCACGTTATGTATGATGTTACTTGCCTTAATATTTGATGTACAGCATTTTGGTGATAAAGCACAACACATCTAATAACTTTGCTGTAGTTCAGAGTGGAAAAGCCAAAAAAATTCCTTTTTTTATCTCTCTTTTTAAATTTTTTTTAATGTGTGTGGGTGTATGTGGTGTGTGTGTTCATGGATGTGTTAAAATTGTCTTTGTGTAAAGGGCCAAGTAAATGGAAATAAAAGCACTCAGTGAGAAAGAACAGAAATTCTCCTTCCCAGTCTTGAGTGTCTCTCTCACAGGCTGAAGCCAGTCACTTCTGTCTACCTGTTCCAAATACCTTGTTCCAGTACCAGCCTTTCCTCAGGTTCATCTCCGTGTTTCTATATTTCTTTCTTTTTTGATCATCCCTTTCAATTTCTTTTTTCTTGTGGACCAACTATCACTTTTTCCATCTCTAATCTATAATTTTTACAGTAACTGTTTTCAGAGCCAGTCATCATTCACAGCCACTTAGGTAAAAGATTTTTTGAGTTTATTCTTTGACACAAGACAAACCATAAAGGAAATTTTAAAAATTAACTTTCATGCAAAATATTTTGAGTAAACTGACTTCCCCAATACTAAAAAATTAGTATTGCTTTTATGTGTTCTGGTTTTTATTAAATACTGGTGAACTCAATTGAAACTCTGCTCTAAGGTTTATCATTTACAGTGGAGATTTACTGTGTTAGATCCAAGGAATGTCATTCAAGATTTGGAAGATAACTTTCTGAAAGTTGATAATTTCTATTTTTGGATGTCTATTAATCAAAGCTAGTATCAAAAATTACACGCCATGTCATAACTTGTCTATGTGGTGCATAAATGTGTATGAAAAATTATATTTTTATTTGATTGAGATCAAAATACTCTATTTGGTTTTCTTTCAGTATAACTCGACAGTGTTTTTGGAATTCACTACTAAGGAAAACTAAAGAGTGGAATATAGTAAGTCACTGGCGCTGCATGCAGACTGAAAGATTCATTAATCTAATTTCTGATGCAGTTTCACTGAAGCCAAAACTCTGTTAAACTCAACCTGACTGTTGTGATGACAAAGTTCCAGCTCTGTTTTGACTTAATGGGTTCAGCATGGGTTTTGTACCTTATGCCTTGAGACAACTGGGGAACAGAAGCTCCTGTAGATGGTTTCTGTGCCACCAGTTTAGCTTCTCTTTCCCTTTGGATAACTTTTTGTGGTTATGATTATATGCCTAAAATGTAATAAACATAATTTGTGAAACTATGAGCAGGTTTGGTGTGGAGAGGTAAAACAGTTTTCTCTATTTAACATTAACTCCTAGTAATTTACCTATGTCATAGATTATCTTTCATCTCCTCTGTCCCTACCACCCCAAAGACACAAATTGTGATATGCCACATCAAGAATTGACTAAGCTTTCCATGGCAGAGATCTCAGCATAGACTCTCCTGTGTTTTGCCAAGGAGAAGCATCAGGAGAGGCTGGAACTGTCCCACCTCTATTTAGTCCCTTGGATATAAATCTAATTCTTTCCTGTGGTGTCAGAAAAAAAGAAAAAAAGGAAGACAAAAGTTTTTAGCTTCTATCCTTCCCCCTTTTTCATATTCCTCTGTATTGCAGTCTCATACAGCTTCTCTGAGAACAACTCTTCCAGTCAGGAATGTCTGCGTGTTCCCACAGGTGTTTTATGACCTCTTAACTGTTGATTAGTAGCTTTAGTAGCCCTCTTACCACATGACATACTTGAGCTCTGTTTATACCACACTATCAAATGTAATTATTTCCTTTTCAACCAAACTCTAAGAAAAGGAATTGACCTCTCTTTTGGCATTTTTTAGAAATCAATTCCATTTTAATACTTCATGCTTTCCGCATCCATTTCCTTCAAGACATTTTGATATCAGCTAGTCTCTTTGGTGGATTTCCAACTTTCAAATACATATGTTGAGACATAAATAGTACTGGCATTAGAACTGACAGGAGTTGAGGGCATTATGAGGCTCCCACTAGATACCTTTCAGAATTTCTAAGTTTCTGAAACAAAGTTTAGATCCCCTGCCTTTCAATGCTGACTTTAAACAGTGCAGATTGATAGAAATCAAATACCTAATCACCTTAATTCTAAAAGGTTTTCATCAGGGACTGTATATTTCAGTCTATATGAGAATTTGAACACTCACACAAGTACTGTCTCACAAACATGTTTTAAGCATTGGCAAAATAATTGGAAAAAAGTCATTAGAGTGGTACTGGTGTAAATACGTGTCTCATTGCCAGCATGTATTTCATAAAAGTGAAAAGATCATTCTCAAAATTCAAAAAGAGAATATAAATTAATTAAGGCAAAAATTTCGGCATTGGAAGACTAATGGACCTG
>VWYI01002875.1:0-16786 GCA_013399455.1 Anthoscopus minutus | reverse complement strand
CATTAAAAATAGGAGAAAAAAAAACCCAAACATATTCTGCTTCATCCAGTGTTTGCCAACAGCTGTTACAGAAATGTCATTAAGCAGCCCGCAAAATGATTTTGTGGAAAGTTCATAACCAAACCCATATAATGTATACTTCCCCAGGGGCAGCTAACTAACTATCAGCTACATCTGGGAAGAACCAAACTAGTAAACAACTATTCGAAGTTATGCCTAAATTTTGAGCAGTTCTGTGTGAAAGCTAGTCTTGTAATTGAAGAATGCAACGGTTTTAGAAACCACTGTCAGTGGTTACTACACAGTAAGGTGGTATCCTCATATATATATACACATATATCAACCATACAATTTACAATGCTACTCCAATTCCCTCTCCTGATCCTAATAGTCCTTCAGCTATACTTCCTGACTTAAGCAGTGGTATCCAGGTCCAAGTTTTGTTCTATTAAATCCTTTGCCCTCTTAAATAAAGAGGTTATCATGTTTTCTCTGAGCAGTAAGGTTAATGTTTACAGAAAAGTACTTCAGAAATTCTTGAGTGAAAATTAAAAAAAAAAATCAGAAGATCAGGGACCACAATGGCATTTAAACCGAATTTCAATACCTAGAGTAATTCTGTCCTGTTTCAGTAGCTAATGTATAGCTATAGCAAAATATTTGGGTGCAATTTAGAAATGAACATGAATTATCTCTTTTAAACAGAAATAAGATTCCCAACTACAAAGACAGTCATCTGCAACTTTACTTTTAATATTATTCCTCTGAGTCTGAAACAGTGTAAATTCTGTCACTGAAGAACAATGACAGCTAAAAGACCAAATTTCATCTCTAGTTTGTTTTCTCCTATTTTTGGCATTCTGGTTTACACTTCAAAAAAACAAGTGATCTCTCTGTTGGGGAAATTGTATTTTGTCTTTTCTTTTAACCTTTATGAAGTTTTCCTTGAGAAGATGTAGCAACTCTTTTTTCTCAAAATAAAACACTTGGTTGGGAAATTACTTTATTTAATGGAGGGTGTTCTTTTCTTCATAGGCACAAATCAGATCTTAGTCAAATTTTGTGGTGATCCTTAAGTGACTAAAGTATTACAGTTTGTATATTATGCAGCTTGACATGCCCCTGCTTTTTGGTGGCCAGGTGCTTCTTAAGGTACAGCAAAGTGTAATGTTTATCATGGTAAGAATTTGGTCATGTGAATATATTAAGAGGCACATGATGGGTTGACATAATTCAAGCTGACCCACTCTACATGGGTGCAGCCTCATCAGTATTCATTTCACGGTAGAAAGGCATAAAGCTATTAGACAGCATCCAAAGTAGGGCTACCAAAATGGTGGAGGGCCTTGGGGGGAACCCATACAAGGAGGGCTGAGGTCAATTGGTCTCTTCAACCTGGAGGAGGCTGAGGAGAGACCTCACTGCAGTCTACAACTTCCTCATGAAGGGGAGAGGAGGTACAGACACTGACCTCTGCGGTGACCAGTGACAGGACCCAAGGGAATGGCCTGAAGTTGTGTCAGGGGAGGTTTAGGTTGGATATTAGGACAAGTTTCTTCACCCAGAGTATGGCTGGGCACTGGGGCTGGCCCCCTAGGGAGATGGTCGCAGCACCAGCCTGCTAGAGCTCAAAAATTGTCTGGACAATACTCTCAGGGACATGGTGTGACTCTTGGGGTCCTGTGCAGGAGCAAGAGTTGGACTCAATGATCCTTGTGGGCTCCTTCCAATCCAAGATATTCTATGATCCTATGATTCTAAGAGGTCATGTGGATATGTATTTACCATAAAGCCACCTGATTTACAAAACATTCCCTGAAGGTAGGTCGCCATAAAATGAATGTCCTTTCATTCTTGTTGTAGAATTATACTGTTTTCTCTCTCTTTCTCTTTTATGTCTATCACATGGGCAAGAATTATCCCAACACACAGGAAAAAAAAAATCAAATTTGGCATTTGTGATACTACAGCAACCCTGGAATCCAAAACCATATTATACTGTTTGGTGGTACACATATTTGAGATTTCAATACACTATGGTAGCAGCACTCCAGAACCGCCAGCTTGCCAATAAATGTTGGCAAACAGTTAAAACTGCTTCACTTAAATTATATAGTAAGTAAATTTGCTTTGGCATGCTGATATTTTGATTTCCTTTGCACATTTTGTGTATGTATTGGTACTACAAAACTGCATGTGGTGCTTTAATTTTAAAACACACTATATTAATCTTTCAAAAAATTTCATTAACTTGCATACTGCAAATTAATACTTTCATACAGTTAAAGATACTGCAATGAAATGGACTCTCAGCTCATAGTGTAGTGTCCTGCAGAGTATCATCAGCAGGAAATGTATCCTTAATGGCATGTATATTAAATTTATAGGATTACAATATTTGCTTTGAAAATTTAGTCTCTATATCTGTCCATCAACCTTTCAACTGGAGCTATGCAATTTCTATAGATGACGCTCTCTTTCTTATTTTAGAAACACAAGAACTATACAGATTTCAGTTTCCAGAAGTATTGCAGAGAGCCTGTGTTTCTATTTCATTTAGTGATTGCAGTATCTGTTGGTAAGTATCTATTCTGTGTGCCATTATAAAATCTACTTTAATCCTAACATTTTACCATACATTTAATTGCTATTTCATTTAGGGTAATTTCCTACAGAAAAGGGCTATAAAATTTAACAGGCAATGATAACTCTCTTAGTTTCAGTTAACCAAGACATGAAATTTGAATTTAATTCATGTTATGTAGTTAATTGTCCTTGAAAGTGAAGAAAGAAAGGCAAGACACTGGGAAAAAGATTTTAAGATAGTACGACTTCATTGTATTTCACATCTGGGAAATATCAGTCTGTAAAACAGTCAGTGTGGGTTATTCCTCCTGCATAGCTTTGCCTAGACAGGAATGTCATGATTCAATTACAACACAAGAAGCTTTTCATAGGTGGTAGGAGAAGGGACAGTGTATAAAAGAAGAATTTAAAAGTGGGTCATGCAGTGATGGCATGAGGAAAGTCAAAGTTCAGCTGGAATTTAAACTGGCAAATGACAATGTGGGCAACAAGAAGATCTTCTACCATTGCATTATTTCAAAAATCTAAGGAAAATGGAAGCCCATTGCTCGGTGAGGATGGTGATTTAGTGGCTATGGACGCAGACTAGATTGAGGTACACATTGCCTACCTTGGCTGAGTTTTGCAGACAAGATCTCACAGGCACCTGTGACCAAAGGCAGAATTCAAGGAGGAGGATATCCAGATGTGGATGAGAATTAAACCAGGGGTTACTGGAGAGATTTCAACCATGCGAGACCCCCATGTTTAACTCCAAGGAGTATGGACAATGTATTTACAAGTTCTCAATCTATCATCTTCAGAAGGTTTTGAAGTTTGAAGAAGCCACTAACAAATGAAGAAAGGCAAATCGTGTATACATTCTCAAAATGGTACAACAGGATGATTTAGGAAACAAGAGTCTCCATGTAGTCCTTGGAAAAATCTCAGAGCAACTATCATTCAGACATTATTCTTGTCCTTCAGCAAGAAACAAAATATCTTGGAAGGATTGCTTTTAAAGAACAATTATAATAGCACTAAAAATTATTTGGTTCCCGCATAAATGACAGAGGACTTTCCCATAGCTGTCATTGGCATACTAAGGAGCACACCAAAATAAAAATATTCAATTGCTTTACTTATAAACCTGAAAGATGTTTGTGTTTTTTTGTTTCACAAACATCTTACTAGTCACCTACTTCATTAAAGAGCAGCAGGTGGCTTCAACCCTTGGGAGATCCTTCAGTCTTAAAACAATCACTGAAATTTTTAAAGGAAATTTTTAAACCCACATGTAATGCAAAAATTTGAGATTATGAAAAAAATTATTAATTCCTCTACTTTCTTTAAGTTAATAAATAAATAATTTTGTTTTACTTTCAATTTATCCTGAACTTAGTGCATAAAAATAGGAAAAATAAAGTCTGAATATTTGATTTAGTCAATTGGTTTTTTTCCAACTTAAGTTTTTTTTGCTTTCATGTTTGTTTCTATCCACTGTGTAAAAAACTGGATTTAAGCAACATCTTTTTTTTTCTTATAAGAACCTTTGGTTTTGCCTGAGTGGTAACTTTTGGTAAAATATTAAAAGATTTTGTTAAATACATCTCATAGTTTAAGTTTGATTCTTCTCAGCTTTTCTTCTCATGAAATACAGCATTCTTTCTCATTAGATTAAAATAAAAAATCAATGTCCTTTTTTAAACAGTTGTAACAGAATAAAACAATAAATGCTTGCTGCAAAAAAAAGACAGAGAAGATATGAAAAATACAAGTAACAAAGGCTCTTCTATCATTTCTATTTTGTCAATGCCCTTGAAGAGTTTATTCCATTCATTGTCTTTACACTTGATCAATGTATCAAAACTAAACATCATTAATGTGCTATGACAGTTAATTCCAGACCACTTTGTTTTCCTCCCTTGACCTTACCACAGCTTCTGCCTTCTTCTCTGACATTCAAACACGCAAGAAAATATATCAGTGTATAACAGAACAGGCAAGGTTTCATGTAGACACTCCTACAGCTATCCCACTTGCAGCTCAGAAATTACACTGTTTTTCCTACTCTCTCTGCATTCCTGCTTGCTTCATTAATGACAGTGAACAGTTGCCACATTCTCTGTAAAACAGCTTTCACATGGACAGAACAATAGAGCTTTAACCACCGATAAATAACTTCAGAGATTAAACCAAGCTGCAAGTAGCATAAGACCATTGAACAAGTCGATAGCATGAATTTAATGAGATTTTGTCTAACAGTTATAGGTCAGAGAATGACAGCCATGAGAATAATTTTAAAACCATGAGAGTTGAAGTAATAGCTTTTCTTGGATAAGGGAAAATCATTTGGTGTTTTATAAGGCAGTAACAGCATTTTAACACTGATTTACAAGCATTTGATGTGTCCTGCATATTTTCCAAATTAATTGAATTTATAATGCCAAATTATAGCACAAATTTAATTTAAAACTGTTGTAAGAAAAGAGACAGAGCTAAGAAATTACTAAGCACATGAGAATAGTATTGACTCGACAGTATCACACTGTCAGATTTTTAATATTGGGCTGAGACTCCAAGAATTAAGATACCTGTATTTTTATTCTGTATCTATACTTTTATCAGTGACAAAACTAAATAAGAATATAGTACCAGTTGCCTTCTAATCAGAGAGAAAAAACTGCTTCACTAGCACAGCTGCAGTAAGCAACTTGCTCTTCAGATTTGAGAGCTGTGACAAAATAAAACTCTCCAAGCATGAGAGCTTGCTGCTATTAACCTGGTTGGCCTGGAACAAGCAGGAACTGATAAGCCACTGATAAAAAATGTCAGGCTTCTCCAGTCAGTGGAGGCAAATCTATTTCAATGATCATACAGAAATCATGTTTTGAACAATGTCATGTTATTTCATTGCATGCCTGTGATAGTATGAGTATGAGGAAAGTAAAATCAGTGAAGGCTGAGTAGATCTGAGAAGCATGGAATATCTCTGAAGAGCAGACCTTAACCTTCCCCATTCTGTAGGCATCTAAAAGAGCTACAGATGAGTAAAAACTCATACAAAATGGAAAAGTCTGACATTTTTCTGCATATAAGTTTTTTCATTAGCTAATAGCATGGGCATTTGGTGAAGTGTAAAATGTAGGGGAAGAATAATCCTTGGAATTAGTAGAAATTCTGTGCTCATATCTAATTGTTTCTCTGTTATTTTCAATCAAAAATATGTTTAAGAGCAGTAGATTGCAAGAAGTTTTCTTGCTTCATTCCCCTCTGTTCTTTTTTCTTGCTTCATTCCCCTCTGTTCTTCTCTGTTGCCTCCAAATTATACAGAGCACCTTTCAGACTCTGCATCTCACCGAGGAGAATACCTCTTTTCTCTTAGAAGGGTCAATCTTCCCAGCTCATTTGGGTTTAGAAAAAAATTGTTTTCCATTGAGATATTTTCAGTTAGTTTCTTATGGAAACTGAAGCCTCCGTGTGAAAGGATTGCATTACACAAGCATATAATTCTGGAAAAATAGTGTATCTTCTATGGGATTCCTCTGTGATATAAAGTAATTCATGTAAATGGTTTTGATAGTTTTTAATTTGAGATTCTATTTAATTTAAGATTCCTGCAGAATAACTTGCAGATATGCACTGTATTCTTCTCTTTGATGTTGGTCACTGAAAGCTGAGCTCTAAACACAAAGTACTGAATAATGTTATTACGGATCTTTTGTGTTCAAAATCATTAGGAACTTTTAACAATTTGAGCTTTAAACTTGCTTTGATATAATTCCTCTGTTACAGAAAATGGGAATATTAATTCTTCACCTTGTATGGGTGTTCTGAAGATGAGTTCTGGAAAAAAGAGCATTTATGTTGAAGCACCTAAGGAAGAGTTGATATAAAAGAAACCAAACCAACATTACAAAACCCCAGACTCAGCTATGTTGAATTTTGTGATTGTTTATATAAAGGAAAGCAATATGTGAAAAGGACATGAAGGGAATAAACATAAGTCCTGGAAAATAATCTCTCTGTGAATGATAGAATGATATTACTATGGAATTGATCATAAAAATATATCACTATAATGAAAATATATGCAAACAAATACATGGAATTATGTCGAATTTTCTCATACTTTTGAGCTCTTGGTTGTCAGCATTCTAACAACTTTTCTTTTTAAATCTGTATTAGAAGATGTCTGAGGATACGTGTCAAAGCAATGCAGAAAATATTAGAGACTATTATTTTAATAGGTGAGTTATTATTACAAGCAATTTATAAAAGGTGTTGCCATTTTTCAGTATTTTGTATACCTTTACACAGGACTTCAAACAAAAATAGAGTTCACTTATAAAGTGAACTACACAGAAAAGCCTTAAATCAGATCACACACTGCAAGTACTAAGGTAATTTTACATGCTTGGTTATTCAGGTATCCAAAGGATTGTTTAATATTCATTCAGGACTAATTTATTCAGTTAGACATAAACTAAATGAGCAGTAAGTTAAAATCGTTGTACAGACTGTTAACAGACATTTGAGGTAGAAGAATAAAGCAATGATGCAAATCAAACTGATAATCTGTGACAAGTCCAGGTCCTTAAAGTGACAAAAAAGACAAAATGGTTTGGACAAAACACTTGAAATACCAAGTCTGTCATCATTATTCCTAATGTGCCATGTGTGGTCACTAAAAAAAGCAGAAGTAATCTCTGTATTTAGATTCTAAATCTAGCAGAGCAGTTACTCCTAAGTACGGATATGAATGGTTTATCCCAGAATAACTTAATGGTTGATATTAGAAAGGACCTCTGAAAATCACCTATTCCAATACCTTTTCTCAAGAAGGACCATTTACAACCAGTCATCCAGGTACATTTGCAGATTTCTTTCAAATGAGTTCAAAGTGGGAGACTCCAGAAACTCACAGGGCAACGCGTTCCAGTGCTTGGTCATTCTCACATTAAGAAAGCATACCCAAAAAAACTGTTATATTGAAACACAATATAAAAAGTAGTTCCCAAACATAAAATCAGACAGTGTAGATGTCTTTAAATCATCTGTTACTGTTGTATCTGTAAATAATCTCTTTTATACAATTTTACATATACATGCATACATATGTGAAATTATGAGCATAAGTTCAACAGCATAGCTTGTACCATGGTGCTGATATTGTTGAGATTACTGTGTGAACAAGAAGAAATCAGAGAAATTCAATGGCAAAAGATGTGAAATAAGAGAATTCTCACACTGAGAAAAAGTAGTTGTCTTATTCAAACAGAAGAGGATGTTCTAAACTGAAAAAGTCTAAAGAAATCTTATGAATCTACAAAATCTTAAAAAGGAATTACACTCAAGCTATACTAAGGAACACACATGGTGATTAACATAGGAGACAGCCTTTGTGACTGTTTGGACATTTAAGTACTGGAACAAACTGCCATGGGAGAACATAAAATGATCTTTGCAGGGGATAATGAAACCTAAACAGAATCCCACACATTACTGAGAGGTGCAAAATGAATTTATTCCCAGATAATAATTGAGACAGTGTCTCAGGGATTTTTATTGCAAAATTATTCTATGTGCTTTACATGACTCTTTTCCTCACCCTTTAAACAAGCAACTACACAAATGAGTCACTCTATTTCCAGTTTGGTTCACAGTTTGAAAGGGGCTGGTTTTCAGAAGCTTTGATTATTAATATTCCAGAATTTCCAGTACATATTTTGTGGCAGAGATGCAAAACATTGCTCTTTTTTGCATGAGATCATGCTGACAACAGAATTTCTACAGAAACTAAGTAAAATTAAGGGAAAATTTGAATATATCATTGCTTTTAGTAGATATATAATTCTACTGTAAGCATTTTAAAATATTTTTCATTAACATCTGAAAAAAATCTCTTTACTCTCATTATTTTTTTTATCTATAGACATATAGCAATATAAAAGTATAAAAATAACACTTAAGAAAATGTATGTGAAAGAAAGAAAGGTTAAGAGTAGAAAGATATCATCACCTGTGTATCCAGAGACAAGACCTGACAGTTGCAATTTTGAGTCCTTTGGTTGAAGTGAAGTGATGGTTGCTCTCTTGATCCATTAGGGTGAGGGAAAGCCCATGAAACAAAAATTTCAGTGGGTTAATATTAGCTCAAGTTCAGGTGGAATGCCCAGGTACCTCTCCAGGGGTGGGTGGGTGTTTACAACATTGTGGAACTGTTGCAATGGTGTGGATCTTGCACAGTCCTCTGGTGGAAGGCCTCAGAAATTATTATGGGACACTTTGAGGGGGATCTTTGATGGTTTATGGCCCCTTTTAAGATATGACAGATGTCTCTCACATAATCTTGTTTGAGCCAATTAGGCACCATCAGTAGGGATGAATGCTTTCAGGCCTATATATGAATGTTTGGATACCTTCCCTGGGGAATATTCACTCCTGAGCCAGTTGTGTAAGGGAGGACATTCACATGATGAAAAGCACCGCCTCACCTCACCTCACAAGATGCACTTTTTATAGATTTTTTATGTTCCCTTATCTGGCTCAAACCCCAGCTTGCAGCCCCCAGAGGTGCATCTGGGCTGTTACCTCGCACACTGCCGTCAAAACACCTGCTGCTTTTGCAAATAGCCAATTGTTTGAATCATTAACCATTAACATTTCAGTCCTCACAACCTGATATTTTCAAATGCCATCATTTCTGGTAGGTGGGTTTTTTACAGCACCCAGACTTGATACTCCTTTCCTCTGAGATAGGACGAATAGTTAAACAGACAATGTAATCTGCAATGAGATTGGCAATGCCTTGGTTGTGGTGACTTTTCTCTTCTTGTAAGGAACACAAGCACCTTGTTAGCTTCTTCTGTCAAAAATAAGAGCAAGAGTTCAGTTGTTGGTCTTAACAGTGTAGCCAATCATTGCAAAATAGATAATATTAAGATTTATCACCACTAAATAGAATGCCACTGTGAGAAATTATGTCAAATTTTTTTTTAACATAAAACATATTGTTTTATTCTTTTCAGAATCATCATTGCAATAGTTCTTATGTTACTGCCTGAATAAGGTTTCTGCAAGCTGCAAAAAGGCAAATGGTGTTTGACTATCTACTCCTTATTTTTTTCCTGAAGTTTCCTTTCTAACTTCATTCATCTCTACCCACAGAGGAAAACCGAGTTTTCCAGAAAAAAATACCTTCCATACTTTCTCTTTTCCTGACTTATACTGAAATACGTCTTTCTTTCCCTTCTGTCAAATACACTGCACTTCCTTACTGATCAAATAACACCTCCAAAATGATGCAAAAAATTAAGACTAATTAAAGAAGAGATAAAGTACAAAGAACTGGATTAACACAACCAAAATATAGAAGCTAGAGAAAGAAGATAAAATTCAACAAGAAAAATGTGGAGAGCAACATAAGTCACACAAAGTTTGAATGAAGATGCATCAAGGAACAGAGAATTTTGAAGTAAGGGAACTAGAAAAGGTCATAGGAGCTATGGGTGATTGCACACTTAAGATTCTTAATGGAATGAAGACACACCGAGGTGGTGGAGCTGCAACCAGAGAGAAACAACTGCTATCTAATTTGATCCTTCCAGGTAATTATTCAGATGTTATTAGTTTTCATCCTGGGGAGCCTGTAAGTCTGACCAATAGAATATGAGGGAAACATAAAACACATGCTTTACAGTGACTCTTGAATTTAGAAAGTATATTTTTTTTTTCCTTGTAACATCCTTTTTCACTTCTCAATGTTATTCCTATGACAAAATATTTAATGTGAGAAAGTTTTGGGGACAAGAAAGGAGTATTTGGGCTATTGCTTTTTATAGTGAGCAAAATTAAAGAGTGAAGCTTCATTATACACTAGATTAAAATATTAATGATAGAACATACTCCACATTAATATTTTAAGAAGAGTAGTATTGTTTGCCAAATCATAATATAAAAGCAACTATAAAAATAATGAGGGTTGTGGAATTAATTCTGAAGTCCTTAAAACTTATGGTGATTTAGACATTAAACAGTATCAGCTCAGCAGGGGATGTTCACTGGTTCATATGACTTTCTATAGAGGCTGCTTTTACTTCATACAAACAGACTTCCAGCTTTGTTTCCACATAGATTATATGCTCAGAAATTACAGTTTATTGCTTGTGCCATAAAATCTGATGGCAATGCTCATCCAGCCCTGTAAGTTTGTAAGATTGCACAATGTATGTGAATGATGCCTTGACTGTCTTCATCTGCCTTGAGGCTTCCAGGAAAGCCCTTTCAGTAGTGTCTCCTGTGCAATGATTTTCTGGTTGCTTTTATGGGTTTGTTTTGTTTTGTTTTTCTTTTTGGCACAGGTGAATTCCAAGCAGCACTTTAACTAGCTCTGGACTCCTTGCTTTTAGTCATCCAGTTCCTTATACCTGTATATTCTTTTCATATTTTAGATCTCTTGAAAGTCCTAAAAAATTACATATGCCTGTTTCTGGGAAGAAACCAGAAAGAGAATTATTAATATGTGGCTGTGTTTTAGATCAAAAATACATAATGTCTGACAATTGTTTGCAGAGAAATTGTTTCTGTATAACTCAGTGTAACTTGAAGACTGTAAAAAAACTGTATTGAAATTGTATGTATACTTTCATTTTTTAGGAGAGGCTATATTTTCCTTGATAAAGAATGAATGCTGGTGTATTGAAGTGAAACAACTTATGTTAGGGAGTTACATTTGAAAAAGAAGCAAGTTTAAAATTCCCAGTGTTAGAATTAATCTTCTTTAGAACAAAGTTTCAGTCATGTCAGGCAGAAGACTAGGACCTCCTCCCTCCTTTTTCAATCCTATTCATATTTCAAATTGATCAGTGAATAACCTCTTAGGAGATTAAATGCTGCAGTTGGCTACCTTAGACATCCATGGAGGTATAGAAAAAGATCTAGGTCAATGAACCATGAAAAAGTCCACACAAAAAGACAGAACAATAAAGACAGAAGTAAAAAAAAATTTAAAAATCTTATACTGTTATACTTAATTTTCAACATCTAACCAAAGACATCAATACTGGGCTCTTTCTTGTTTATAATTAAATAGCTAGGGTGTTTCTGCAACCATTCAGCAGCATGTATTGAAAGTGTTCAATACAAACATTTGACTGAATTGGCTGAAAAGTTTAGTGATTTGTCACAATTTAATTTTTGTTTAAAAAAATATTGAATGTGATTTATTGTCACTTGTGTGCATATCTGTAGAATGCTACAATTCAACATTCAAAGTATTTTCTGTCCTACAGATGCAATTACTCTGAAAACATTCCCATATTATAGATATTTTGAAGTATATTATCAAAGGTGTTTTGACATTTAAGGATGCATGCGATTACTACAAGTGAGTAGCATTTCTTCTGTTACTTTTTCATAAATGAAGCATAAGTATGATACAAACAAAGTAATTTGATTATCTCTAATTTGTAAAGCAAAACTTTTTTGTCCCACATGTCCAAGAAAACCAGCCCAAAATAAATTTCTTGTTTTATGGTGCTGTTTTCATGTCATGGCAGGATGAGTTGAGGAGGGGAGAGCAGTGGATGCTTCCTACCTCGACTTCAGCAAGGCTTTTGACACTGTCTCCCACAACATTCTCATGGGTAAGCTCATGCTGAATGAATGAACAGTGAATCAAGAACTGTCTGCATGGCAGAGCTCACAGGGTCGTGATCAGAGGAGTAGAATCCAGCTGGAGGCCTGCAGTCAGTGGCATTCCCCAGGGATCCATACTGGGTCTGGCCTTACTCAGCTTGTTTCTTAGTGACCTGGAGGAAGGGACAGAACGTGCCCTCAGAGAGGATGATGATGATGATGGTAATGATGATGATGATGATGATGATGATAAAAAACTGGGGGAGTGACTGATACAGCTGAAGGCTCATTCAATGGGGCCTTCACAGGCTGGAGAGTTGGATGGAGAGAAACCAAATGAGTCCTGCACCTGGGGAGGAATAACTGCAAGTACCAGCACAGGCTGGGGGCTGACCTGCTGGAGAGCAGCTCTGCAGAGAAGCACCTGGGAGTGCTGGTGGGTGACAAACTGGCCATGAGGAACAGTGCCCTTGTGGCCAGGAGGGCCTATGGGGTCCGGGGGTGCATTGGGAAGGATGTGGCCAGAAGGCTGAGGGAGGGGATCCTGCTGCTCTACTCTGCCCTAGTGAGGCCACAGCTGGAGTGCTGTGTCCAGTTCTGGGCTCCTGAGAACAAAACAGACAAGGAGCTACTGGAGAGAGTCCAGCAGAGGCTGCAGAGATGGTGAGGGACCTGGAGCATTTCTCTCATGAGGAGAGACTGTGGGATCTGGGCCTGTTTATTCTGGAGAAGACTGAGAGGAGTTTGCATCAATGCATATAAACATCTCAGAGCTGGGCACCAAGAGCATGGTGCCAGACTCTTTCCAGTGCTGCCCAGCAACAGGATGAGAAGAAATGGCCATAAACTAAAACACAAGAACGTCCAAATCAACATGAGGAAGAACTTTATGTTGAGAGTGGCAGAGCACTGGAACAAGCTGCCCAGGGAAGTCATGGAGTCTCCCTCTCTGAAAATACTCAAAACTCATCTGGACACATTCCTGTATAAATGCTCTAAGTGACACTAACTTGGCAGGAGTGGGGGACTAGATGATCTCCAGAGGTCCCTTCCAGTCCTAAACATTCTGTGATTCTGTTTATCAGAAGACAATTTTGATCAGGATTTTTTAAAAATATTAATGTAAAAATGTTAAAAACTCAGAAGTGGATAAAACATCAAAATCAAAACCATTTTATTTTGCTTTGGAGAAGATTTTTTAACTGACCTAAACTTCCACTGTTCATTTGAACCAAAAAAAAAAAATATCCATATTTATATTAATGGTATATGTATGCTATGCAATATCATATGTGTATAAATTACAGCTGTTTTCCACCAACTCTCACAGTTTAGCTGCTCTGCATTTTGAAAGCTGATAATATTTTATTATATTAGATAACATTGAAATTATTTATGAAGCATCCCAACGATCTGATATAAAGGAGTTGAGCAGATTTTAGGTGTCTAACCTACTTGAATGCACATCTAAACAACATATTAGAAGACTATTTTAAGGCACAAAGTTGTATTTTAAATCTGATGCTTAAAGAAGGGCACAATATACAGCAGTGTCTTTAGAAAGAGATAATGAGTAGAAGAGGAATATTATGAATTGCTATGCCCTAATAATGTTGTCATGAGATAATAAAAGCATGAAAAATAAAATGTGAAATCGCAGGGGGATAATGAGTGGACAAACAAGGAGATTTAAGCTCCTCAGACAAGAAGGCCTGAGCGGTCATACTATGTGGGATACTTTTCAACTGAGAAGCATGACAGCAAAGCACTGTCTCATTTTTTTAATGCACGAGCAACTCTAATACAAAACCAGAAAATAAGCTTTAAGATTTCTGTCTCTTCTAAGCTCTCCCCTCATTAAAGCCCAATAGGAGTTTTGATCTGTTGACACAGCATGAATAGAAACTATAAAGATCACAGCTATTGCTGTTATTTATTTTGCCAGTAACAAAGAAATTTAGCATAAAAAGCACATATAAAATCACAGATTAATTACATAGGGGCAATAAATTAACATTCATATTATGACTGGAATTGGCAAGGTATTACACCCTGGAAAAATAAATATTCTTATTTTCATTTTTCTCAGCCTGAAATCAAGGCCAAGGTTGCCAATTTAAATGTTAGGTTGGTGGTTTTCACCTTTAAAGATTCTTCTTTTCAGTAGTTCAAATCATTGCAACATACATGTGCATCCAACTTGAACTTACCATGAAAGGTCAAAACATTTTTAACCTCTCATTTAAGCAAAAAAATAAAAGATTATTTTAGTTCAAAAAACAATGCTATGTAGACTTGTAGATGCAATAGCTTTATGAATAATATCCCACTTTTAAAAAAATCATCCCTTCTTTTCAGTTTTTGGGAAGGCATAGTTCTCTGTTAAAATGCCAATCTTAGATAGTGTGCTCTACTCTGAACAAGATATGTTCAAGTACATATTGAATTACGGAAATGTATATTAGTTATTAAAAATGTTCAAATGATTTTTAGTGAAATCTGAAAAAAATGTAGAACCTATGGAACACCACAATAACCATGTTTGGTTTTACTAAAAGAGCCATATTCCAGTGGAGCAAAGCAAAGTTCTACTTGTATCTGCTTATTTTAAGTTCAGTGTTGTATTTGTACAATTTCCGTGTGAATCAAGCACACCAAAGTGTCTGTTACTTCGACAGAATTTCCTTGAAATCTCATAATAATGTTTTAACCACTGTCTCCATCAACACTGAAAATAAAACATGAACAGGCTTTGTAGCCTGAGAGCTAATAAATTAGATTATCAGACTTCAGTGGCCTTTATGGCCTAGAGACATAATGCCCTTTTCCTTTCAGATCCCCAAAAGCAGTCCTTCCAGTAGCACTGAAGATCTCCAGTTTCATCTTCAAAAAACCCCAAAACAAACAAAAAAACCCCGACCAAACAAAAAACCCACAAAAATAACCAACCCACATGATTTTTACTTTTGAATTATCTATTTTGTTGAGATCATAATAGTTAAGCAAATAAGAGGAGTACACAAATATACACGGGCTTTATTCTAGCAAGATTTTCTGATAGTGAATTTTGACTTTGAAGAAATGAAGGACAATTCTCTCATCTTCTGCATAGGCAGTTCCTCAAAGCATGACCTTTCACATGAAGAACCTGGATAAATGACATTGCCTGTCTCAAGCAGATTTCTTCTTTCTTTTCAAGACAGCATCACTGTTAAAAATTCCACATAATCTCTGTTTATTTGGAGATTTATCTCCATGCCATAATTTTACTTGCTTATTTTCAACAACTAGATAATGGTTTTATCTAGTTCCCTAATGAGGGGAACTGTGAAGGAAAGCTTTTAATATAATTCTCTATCAGGAAAATTTTAACCACTTTTTTATGACTTTTGATAGTAGTGAAGAGGTAGAAGGCACCATGCTGCAGTAAAGGAGGCTAAGTGGCTCATTTACTCTTCAGCAGTATGTTTTATCCAAATAACACTATGGTACTGCCATTAATCTACAAAGCAAGATGTTTCCTTCAACTCATGCTGTTTTGATGGGTGCTCAAAGGAGGCTGTATTCCCTTTGGAAGCCTGTGCTGGAGGCAGGCTCATAGAGAGATGGACCCACACTGGAGCAGGTTTGATGGTTGGACGTGTGATCCCACAGGGATCCCATCTGTGCCTGAAGGACCGCACCCTGTGGAAGGACGCCACGCTAGGGGTGAATGTGAGCCTGGGAAGAAGGGAAGGGTAGGGCAAAAGTGTGAGAAATCTGTCTATATTTTTCTTAGCCTCCTCTGACTTTTGATTGGCAATAAATTAAATTACTATCCCCAAGCCAGTTCTGTTTTACCCATGATAGAAATTGGTGAGTGAGTTCCTGGTGCTTTTCTCAGCCCACAAGCATTTTACCATATTTCCCATTCTTTTCAAATAAGGAGGAAAGTTGATAGAACAGCTTGGTGGACACCTGACATCCAGTCAAGGTCAATCCTTTACAGAATCTCAGAATTTCATTTTGATGAAATAAACAAAACACGTGCTTAAACTCTGATAACAGTTTGAAAATGCCTTATACATAAGTACAGAATGTTAAGTTCTACATTGTTAATGCATAACACTATATTGCACTACCAATTTTAGACCTTACCTTCCAAAATCCAAAGTTTGGATATACAAAAAAAACAGCGACCTACAATAAAAAAATCTACTAAAGGTACACCTGCTGACATATTATGATAATTAGAGCCACTGAATACTTGTTCAAACTGAGTTTTGCAACAGGTTTGAAACCACTGTAAGAAGATGACAACAGACACCTTACCACTAGAGCATTTTTACTTTCTCCTCCTAAGATGTGTGCAGCCTTTTCAAAGTCTTCTGGTGCTGATATTTGATTTTAAAAAACAGCAATATTTGAACAAAAAATAATTGATGCATTGCTATTTAAGAAAATAGAGTGTTCCATGTTTTTTCCATCATTTGAGAGAATATTTAGTTCCAGAGGGAAAAGCTGATGACAGTAAAGTCAAAAGAGGGAAAGATTTGGAGACTAGAGCATATCCACAGGGAAGGGAAGGTGCGGGAAGGGAAGG
>VWYI01002872.1:0-73971 GCA_013399455.1 Anthoscopus minutus | reverse complement strand
ATTTGCTTTAAAACCTCAATTAACTAAGAGGAAACCCAAGTGATGCACTAAAATAAAAGAAATCCATATTCCTACTTAGCAGAAAACACCAATGAACATGATTCCCACTGCAGGCCTCTGGAGACCAACAATGATCAGGCAGGCACAAAGAGATAGGCAAGTAAAGGCTTAAGGAAATTACCTGAATCAGGCCTGAAAACAGTTGCAGTTCAGCAAAATGTATTTACATACCATTAAGTGTTTTAAATGCATATAATAATTTACTGTGGTTACTTTCCATTTATTATTAATTAGAAATAACATTAAACACTTTAAAAATTAGATGAACTGCATTTATGGTACTAAAACTGACAGGACTGCTTTCTGAACTTCTATACTCCCTGCAACCAGGAGGGCACCACCCACAATTAGAGGCTGTATTTCACAAAAGCCCAAATATTGTGGTTTCTTATGTTTACTCAGTAATGTGTTTCCATTCAATGCATTTTGACATAAAGACAATAATTTAGGAAACTGGAAAGAAAGTTGCAGCCACAAGATTGGACAGTCTTAGCAAGGAAAAATTGAGAAGAATTATTAAATCACGATGTGTAATTATCATAGGTGCAATACACATTAAAGAGGCATAGAGAAATCCTTGTGTGTATATAAATGCAGTGTATGCAGAAGCCATCTTGCTTCTGTACACAACCTACAGGCACAGAGCTCTGTGCAGACTGCACACGGCGAGTGTGGGATGGCTGAAGCATCAGAACCTTTGTGGCTGGTGCAGAGGTATCAGATATCTCTACAATGAGCAGACTTGTGATTTCCTACACTGAAGACTTTTAAAATCTTCCTGGCAAGCAAAAAAAAGTGAATCTATGTCTCAGTAAGCCCACAGGAGCATGCAGACTTACCTCATCTATACAGCTACAGACATGATTTGGTATCTGTTTATTTTATGAAAAGAATGGTTACTAGCTGTACTCCTTCCAGAGTTCAATTTAATACACAGACAAACACAAAAGTAACAAAAAATCCCCAAACCAATAAAACAGACCGGACTTGAATATAAAAGCAGTATCTATGGATGGTGCTTCTCCCAGTCCCAGGAAGAATAAAACCTTAAAAATCAGTACTGTCAGTTCTAGCACCTTAAATGCAGCTCCCACTCAAATTACCTTGGGAACCAGATTTCAGAATTAACTGAAGGATCCAACGTACCCAGTGACAATAGCAAAATTTCATTCAGATTAAATCTTTAGTTCCTGCTGTTCTAGAAACTGTAATTTGACAGAATCATGTAACATTTATCATCTCGATGAACTATGGTTGTGACTTGAAAAATTTACAATGTGCTGGAAAGTGTCACAATGTAAGACCAGAGTTTTTAAAGACTGTTCTCATAAAAATGCAAAGCAGCAGTTCAAGATCAGTTTATAGCAAAATTAGGCTTTTGAGATAAATATCTTAACACTTACAGCAATATTCACAAAGAGTAACCATAGTCTAGAAAGCTAATCTCTCTCCACTTCCTCTACAATTGACAGGGAGAGATAAGCATATTTAGAGAGTTTCAAGATACTTAAATGCAAGTTTCCTGCTTTGAATGAACCTCTTCCTTCCAAGCAGTATCAAGAGCCTCTATTAGCTAACCCTTCATAGGCCCACTCCATTTCAAGTACACCAAAAAGATAAGACTGTAATTGGCCTCAAACAGAAAAACATCTACTTTCCTCAACAAGATCTCTTTCCTCACCTAATTTGAGTTTTACAGAATTTCAGTATTTCCTGTATCTGTCTTTGCCTTGGCAGCAGCCAAAGCACTTGACAGCTTATTTCTCAGCCTAACTGAAAAATTACTTTGCTGATACATCAAGCAAATCTTTCTTCAAAGTCATGATGCTTTCTTAAGATCTGTCCACAATTTTTAAACTTAAAGATTTTAAATTGAGGAAAGGTCACATGAGCTGAAACTTCCAGACACCACAGTGACACCTTGCAAAATATATTAGTGCTGTCTATTTTGCAACAGAACACACTGGCTGCAAATTGACTGTTCATCCTCCTTTCTTATGCAGGACCAGATTTTCTCATAAAAGGTACGTCAAAAAGTAGCAGACACAGCACACTGGGCTACACATAACTGCATCACTGCCTCCAGAGCATGCTGGCATCTTGGAAATTTATCACCATCATCATGGTGGAAAGCTCCAGATGACCACAACATGAACATTCCTTACCATTAGCTGGGCTATATGCTAAACAAACTGTTTACTGCTATTCACATCATAAAAATGTTTAAGGCTAACTCAATATATTAAGATAACACTGGAGTGTTGGCAAATACACAAAGTAAAACATTTCTGTGACATTTGTAACTTTATCCTAATTTACTGTCTTATGTGAAATGCATGGCTGCATAGAGGTGCCGCAAACAAAATAGCTGTATGAAATTTTTAGACTCTAGAATCCCATGAAACAAGCACTACAGTTAATGTCATAATGAGATTTAGGTGCTCCTTCCAAAAATCTCAGGTGGTGCTCTTGGCTCCGCACTTGTTGCTGTCATTTGGAGCCCTTGTGCTGAAGCTGTCATGAGTGGCACCATTGTCAATTTTACTCCACACATAAGACTAACAAGTCAAAATACTTGTGAAGAAGGGCTAAAGGTGTTACAGTGAAAACCATTCCTCACTAAAAATGCAACTGTTTGTGCTCTATCCAAGGTGCTACAGGAAGATAACTGTTTGGAAGGGGTTTTCTCCAACAGACAGTTCCCAGCATATATCCTAAAATACAGTTTAGTTCTCACCCTTCTGACTGCATTCAAAATCACCAGTTCAGCCAAAGAACTAATTGTACACAGCACAAACTTAATCCTATCAGCACTACCAGTACTGATAATTCCTGCAGCCTTCACTGCTCTAAGAATGGAAGATGATGTTACCAGCAGCAAATGGATTTTAAGAGTAATCACTCAATAAAAGAGTAAATCTATTACAAACCACTTCTATCAACAATATTCTATGAGAAAAAATAAAGAACGTTAGAAAAAATGCAGTCTTCCAGCAATTCCTGAGTATTGCAAACAACTAGAACATTTCAATTTATGTACAAGAGTGATTATACACAAATCAGCAGTCAGATATGGCTTTTGAGGACATGCAGAAGAAAGCACCTCCTTAAACTCCAGCAACTAGTTCTGTCCTTTTCACTTAACCTTTAGGTTTTGTGACTGTGATGGGTTGAAATACAAGAGGAATAAACCCACTCTCCATTTCTACACCTAGTTTTAATCTCTGCCTTCAGGTACTGAAACTGCAAGGCTTTGTTTTTCTTCAGTGTAACAGTCATAATTTGGCAGAATCTTCCATCCAGAGCAAAACTCGACTATTTTGAATTTGCAGCACTGGTGAATTTTAATCATGGCTGCAAATCACATCACCATTTCAAATCAAGTACCAAAAAAATTAATGCAAGGATACATATGAGTCTTTAAATTAAGATGATCCACCTGGCATTTTGCTGTGATACCAGTAAGAAGAGAATCTAAGTCTCTAAGGACATTTTTGCGTCATGAAGACAGTTCAATCTCAACTACACTCCGTCTTCTAAATTTTTCAAGACATAAAGGAGAAATTGTCCTCAGTGAACAGTCATTGTTATATCCTATCTTACTCATTCCTCAAAGCAGTTCTTCCTGCATACTACTCAAGGCAGTGATACATTGAGGAAACCCGAAGTACTATAATACAATTATGATTTTTCTCACCTTCTGCTGCCTTGCTGCAATGTTTTCCTACTCCAATGATACACCAGAACCTGGAGCTTCCGCCTAAAATGCATTTCCTGGTTCACACTCAATTCTTCCTCATTAAGTACCCCACATGCTCCTCTCATCATAATTCAAATTAGGTTTGTACATTCAGTCAGTTCCTTCATTTTTTTCTATCCTCAAAACAAATATAAAATGCAAGAAAAAAACCTCACAATATGCTAACATGGAATATTTAAGTAGATAAGACATTCTTAAGCTACACAGATTTCAAACACAGCATAGAAAAAACATACCTGAAAGCATCTACAATTCAAGAACAAAACAAGCAACAACAAATAGCAATGAATTGAACCAGGGAGCCCCAGATATGGACATACTCAGACCTCTCACACATGGAACTGTACAGAGAGCTCAGTAATACCACCAAGAAGACAGGTAAGTGTGTAATTAATACACACTGATGGAAAATGAGTAAACTGTGTGTATATGCACAGGTAACACATAATATGCAAAATCCAAATATTCTTTTACATGACTGTGCAGCATTTTTGTTGCAAGCAGGTCTCACTGCACAAGTCTAAATGGATACATTTGTAAATTTTTACCCATATGCAGTAGGCACTGTGTTTTAAACTGAATAACTCACAGAGTTTAAAACATCAAGACACTGCTAAGCTATCAAGTGCACAAGCTCTTTGTCACTTTACACTTTGGTAATAATCTTTAGCTCCCTGTGAATAAAAAAAATAATTACAATTCAACCCAAACTGTATTATTAATATTTAAAACAAAATATAAAAATAGAAACCTAGGTTTGTCAAAACACTCCAGAATTAAATGCAAAAACACAAAGACAATGTAGTGTCACAAAGTCTCCTTCTTGCACCTGCACTAGCACAGCCCTTAGCAGCAGGTACCAATTATGAGAACATCTATGATGCTTCATTATTATACTTTTCCCTCAAGTGACAGAAATGCAAAGACCCTCATAAATACAGCTAACAAGGAAAACTAACTACAGACCCAAAAGTTCCAGAGAAATGATTACTATGTCTGTTCCGACTTCTAACCATCAACTTTAAGACAACTGTTCCACTGCTAAGGTTGCATTTGTGTCAAGAGAGTAGTCCTGCTTGTCTACAGTAACTGTTGCTGTCCAGCTGAACCTTAATGACAAGCAGAAGATTTGGAGCCAACAGATGACCCAGCTGAAAAGATTTTACATTTTAATTAATAATCAGCCTTTCTAACTGGTCTCACAGTTATACAGTATCAATGTCAGCACAAAGAAAGGAGCAAGAAGTTATACTGGAATCAACCCTCGTGGCCACTGCACAGATCTGGATCTCTTAAAAAAAGATGACACGCACAATACAGGGATTTCAGGAAACTACACAATATTAATTGTGACATATAACAAATAAACATATGCATAACTGTGATAGAGCAGGGAAGAGCAGATTTAGTTCTCCAAAAAGAGATTCTCACTTTCAAATCTTGGTGCACTCTGTGTATGTGTATAAAAACTGATTTCACCCAGTATCATGGCCTACATGGATTTATGGTGCTGGAGAAGTCTCACCAAAGACCTACCTGCAGTCACAGTATAAGAAAGATCATCTACCCTTGCATGAATAAATTAGTTAAAATATAGAAGACATAGGACAGACATTGGTGTTTTCATAAGGAAGGAGCATACCAGTGGGCCTCCACAAGAGTGTGTTGCTCAATATATTCTAAATTATCCAAGAAACAGGAGCTTTCTGAAACTCTATTATTTGGGAGAGCAAGGAGAGGACTGACTACAGTGGAAGTGGTGGTCAATGAAAGGCACAGAATAGGTTCCATGGGGAAAAAAATGGGTAAGTTAGGACTCTGGTTTCAGAAACATTTGGGTGTGGGGAGGTCATAAAAGGCTACAAAATTGTACAAGAAATAGAGAGATGTATTGTTGTAATACATGGAGAATGTCCACTCTCACTGTCTTCCAAAAGAAAGGTGGCACCAAAGAAATTCAGTACAAATGTTTAAAAAGTTTTAAAAAAAGAGTAGTTTTCACTAGAACCACTAACTATAGAATGTCTTACAAAAGGATATTTGGATGCTTATTTAGCTGCATGCAAAAAAAGTCTGAGAAAAAAATCCAAACATTACTAGCTACACAAAAACTGTACCAGATTTAGAATCAACCTTTACCAAAAATAAAGGATTGAAAGAATATTCAACCTAAGAATGCTTACACTGTTCTCACTCCTCCATAAGCATTCATTCATGCTTATCATTGAGGGAAGAATACTGGGTTATGTTTTGTTTGATTCTATCACAGATTAAGACTTCACCTAAAACTTGCCAGATAGTTCACCAACAACATACCCATTTTCTTCTGAAAGTCTCATTCAGTATTCATGATAGTGCCAGTGTCACAGACACAGAAGCATAACAGATATTCCATAAAGGAATTTTCTGCAGCAAGGTATTCATTAAGTCAGTCATTAAGAAGTCATTACATTATCCACCTCATTCCTGCCTGAAGTTACTGCGCTTACTGCTACTAGCAGCACAAAAAATCCTTTTCTAAACCCAAGTTTACACCAAGACAGTTATCATCCAGCCACACAATTCCTATGGGGGTTTGCTATTCAAATTGATTTTTATTTTTAAAACAGTCTTATGCTGGAGTTACAAAAACTGTGGCACTGCTAAAAACACACAGTCAGTGTGACAAAACAACAACTAAATACAAGTTGAACTTTACCAGTTTTCAGCTGCTACATTAATAAATTTATTTAGGTTGACAAATCTCATGCTCTTCAATAGAATTCTATATTTTTTTAGATTTTCTTTACAAGTTTAATTTCTACTTGTGTCAGTATTTTAGCTCTCTGATCTCCTTTTTTATTATAAATCGTTACAATTTTCAAACGTTTGTTCCAAGATGAGACTATTGTTATTTCTGGTAACATGGCTTTTAAACTCCTAGCATTTACAGACCTCGTGTCTAAATGATTTTAAAATCATTTTAAGGACAGGTGAGATGGAATCAACACTGGCTGCTTGAAAACTTCTTCCTGCAAGAAACTAAAAACGGTCTTCATTAGTAATCATCATTGGTGTCCACTTAAATTTTTGTGAAGAACATGCTGCTGAAAGAATTTCAAAATTTGTCCCATCTGTGATCTAGCCTCAAAAATTATGAATAACATAATTTACATAAGTCTGATAAAATGGAGTAAAACCAGGGAACACGTTGAACACATCTGTTCCATAGCTGACTCTGCAATTCTACCAATAAGGCATGCCTATAAAATTAAAATTTCTTCTGCTACATCACTGGACCACATGACATCTGAAAATGGCAAAAGGCTTTTTCATGTACAGTTAGACTGACAGACATTACCTCAGCAATACAATTTACTTCAAAAGACAGCACATGTATAAAACAGATCAGTAAGGACACACTTGTGCCAACAGAAGCTGCATCTCATCCTAGGAGAACTTGTCCTCAATCAAATTTCCTGTTGTAGAGCAGGCTTATATTCAAAAGCCACAGGGATTGCACGTGATGGGAAAGAGCAGCAAGCACATATTCTGCTAAGTCTAAAAATGCTTAAGAGAAGAAAACTAACCCAAAATAAAGATTGAATTCAAAGCAGTATTAGGTTATATTCCTTGGAAAGTTAATTGCAATTCATATATATGAAGAAAGAGATAGCTGATACAACAGACACTAGTATGAGCTCCTGTGTTAGCAAATGCAGGAGCCAGGAACCTGATGCTGTTGGCAAGAAAAAAAAAAAAGCCCCAACAACAAAACAAAACCAAAACACAGCCATACCTGCATGCACACACCCTAGAATGACATTTTAATAAGGCTGTCATGTTACTTCTGCTTCTTGCAGAGTAACTTAATTACTCTGTTGCTCAAAAACTGTCTGTAGAAATTTGAAAAAGATACAGACAAATCAGTGCACAGTGATACTGAATAACAAAAACCCTGTTTGCACAGTTTAGTAAAGTCTAAAATAAGAGGAGACAGTGGAAGACTCTTCATGTATGCAAAGACTTGGTGAAAAGAGCACAGAAACCATTATCCTGAATGAGTAGTAAGAGCTGGATGACAATTAACTGGTTTAACTAGCACCAAGACAGAGTTAAATGTTAAGAAAAGCCTCCTAACAACAATAATAGTCATGCAAAAGCTATAAATAGACCAGGGAAGAGGTGTGGTATTCCCCTCTTCTGAGTTTTTTACAAGAAGATCAGACAAATGTCTGTCACACATGATTTCAGAGTATTTCCTTCTGCCTCTGGTGGGGGGCTGACCTCATGAAATCGCTTCTTACAAATCATTTCTTCCTTCATCCAAATGGGAATTGTTCATCAGTGTTATCAGACCTGAACTTCAGAAGTACAGTCTTTCCAATACAAATATCTGAAGCATATTAATTTTATTACATAGCTGTTGTCAGATTGTTAGTATATTTGGCACAAATCATCTCAGGAAAACAAAAAGCAGCATCTTTTACTGCTGCAGATAATCCCAAAAAACTGACAAATGATGATTGGAAATACAGAAATAGAAGCAAGTGAGAAAGATTTTGTGAAGAATTCAAAGAAAAAAAATTGCTGAAAATAAACTACAGCAAAGAAAAAGTACTTTAGCCTAAAGAAAACCATTTTCCTCTTACATGAAAAACTGAGTTAAAATTTGCTGGTATATCTTTAAAGATATGCAGTGATTTGAGATACAGAAATACACATAAGTAACACTTGACAAATGGATGGGACAAAGACATGTCTCTACAGGCCTCCCTGCATTACCAATTCTCAATTGCCCGTTTTCAAAGGACAATACAGATACTTCTGCTTTGGCCTTGCTCAAATGAATCCAACTTCAAATAACTGCATCAAGCTGGGCCCTAAACTATGCCACGTGTATTTGGGGTCAAGTATCTCCAGAGCAGTGGTTCCCATTTCCTAGGGGAATCCCTGTATTATCACAATACAGAACTCCATCTTTCCTTTTCTCATCGTCACCAATCTTCCTGCTCATTCTAAAAGATTACATTTAAGATGAATATATTAAAACATCCCACAAAATCCTGCAAATAAGCATGGTTAGACTAAGAAAATGGGTTTACATAGAGCCATAAACTTCATCTGTCATATTATTAAATCAAAATGTCAAGCCAAGATTCAAGTGAGAAGTGAATCACAAATAACATGTTGAATTCTGAACATGTTCCCATGTTTCCAATATTATTCTGCAAGCTGTGTGCAATTATAGCATGCATGATCTATTCTGACCTTAGCACTACAAAATACCAAAACATTAAAATAGCAAAAGAAGCATTTAGCTTCTTCCTAAAGAGATTTTTCTTTCTTCTCACAGAAAAATCAGTGTGTTTAACAGAATTCACAGATTTTCTTTTTTTTTTTTCTTTTAGTTTAATACTCTGTCAGTTCTACTTCAGAATTTTATATGCTTGCATTTAGAAATTAAACTTTCAGGATAGCAAATCCACTAGTTTAGTTTCCCTAATCAGATAAACCTAGAGTCACTAGGCAATATACCTGTTTATGTTAGTTTGTCATGTATATGAAAACACATGACATTTTCTGCAAATGTATTTATGATGCACTTAACTACATCAATCAGTCAAATTTTCATCATTCATTTATTTTTCTCCAGAAAGTCCAAAAAAAGGATCACATTAGTAGTAAAAAACATGTAAGATATTACTAGAAAATATATTCATTACTCCAATCTAAAAGGGGACCTCTCCACAGATCAGAATCATTGGCTGTGTATTGTAGAAGAGGGGGAACAAATGAAGGAAATCAATCTATCATCATACTCAGGCTGCACTTTTTAAGAAAACCTGACTTTTGAGTTCAGAGGATGCCCAGTTAGAGAGCCACTGAACAACCTGTCACAAAAACAGATTACTCATTACTTTTGACTTAGTTTGCATAGGTAAAAAGTCAGCCTACAGTTAACACGAAAGGAAAAAATATAAAAATTTAGATCGTCAAGATTTTAAATCTTTTTTCTCCATAGTTCTCCACAAATACTTATTAATGACAAGGTTTTGAAAATCAGTAATTCTGCTTTGTACCTAAACTTGAACAACTTCTTCTAGGAAATGATAATGATCAGTAAAAAATGTGAAGTAAAAATGTAACTGTGGACTAAAGTTACAGCTCGACCAACTTGCTCACTTTCTCCAGAGAAAACTTTCTAATAAAACAATCTCTCCTGCATTTAGCATCAGGCTTTAAGTTCCACAAGCCTGTGCACTGACTACCTTTCATAACATCCACAGCAAAGAACCACTGACACATCTGTGACCAAAATTGAAAGGTTATTAATTTTTACCATAAATTAGTTTTATCTACATAATGCAAAAACAAAAAAAGAGCTTGCCTACTGATATTAAACAATAACATAATGCTCATTGCACCACATAATTCTGACATAGCTATCTACCTAAAAACATTTACTATATATAGAACTCCTAAGATTACCAAACTATCTTGAAAAAAAGGTTCCTCTGACAGTTTAGAAATCTCAGCAAGCCAAGGCAAGCAATGCAAAAACTTCTGTTTTGTTCACCTTAGTCTTCTATCAGTGCCAGATAAACCACCTGTTCAAACACCAACATAGAGTTCATCAAGGCAAACTCCACACAGATTTTTCTTCTCAAGCAATGAGTCAATCTGACTAAGGATATCTTCCTATTCTGCTTTATCAACATACATTAAAAGCCTGGAGGAAAAAACCAAATTTATTATATACAGCTCTGCTACCTGAATCAAATCTGGGTTCAATATTTATTGGTGGCAGTCATGATAGAACATACAGTGTAAAGGAAACAGGAATTATAGCAAGTTTTGATTTTTAAATAGATTTCTGAGGAAATTAGTTAATTACCAAGTCACTGTAAGGAAAGGTATAGGTGAAAGCAAGAAAAAATAGCAATGAAAAATAATTATTCTAAGGTTTTTCAGTGTGGCATAAATAATAGCTCATCAATGTTCCTTCCCTTAAAAGTATCCACAGGGAATTCCAAAGGAAAGAACACTTTCTAGGGTATTTCGTTAGTAAGTGCTTTGCCACGAGAGAACCCAAGATGTTGTGCAAGAGAAGCTCGCAGCCATTCACTCTGCCAATACACAGCAGTATAATTCCCAAGGCCTCCAACGCTCTGCAACGTGCTGCATTGTTTAAAGAAAAGAAACGTTGTACTTGAGAGACATTTTTTGTGAGAACAAGAAATACCTCTTATTTCAAGGCAGGATTCTATTATCTTTCAACATCCTCTTGGAGGACACTGCATGATACAATACAGCTTAGAAGTGCTCAGCTAATTTAGCGCTTTGATCTTCAGAATGCCACAGCCAAAAAACTAAAAGCAGATTTATGAAGCAAGAGAAACCAATGGGAAAATTAAAAAAAAAAAAAAGAAAAAAAAAAAAAAAGAAAGAAAAAGAAAGGAAAAAACCTCCAACCTCGTGGATGCTGCAATGCACTTCAAAAGCAACACGGGAATTAATAATCCAACATTCACTTTTTCCCCTGACAAAAACATCTCGCAGAATCTGACCTACATACCCAATTCACAGCACTACCACTGCAGAGCAATTCAAAGACAAGAAACCACAGCATCAACGAGCAACCATAGGAAGGTTTAAGGTGACATAAATACTCCTCAGGCACGTAAAACACTTAAGATACTGCAGTGGTAATGTAAGTAAGCAACATTAACGCGCGTCTCCCGGCACCGCAGACAACTACACCGCCGCGTAGCCGCACCTGCACCGGGCCGGCGCTGCCCCCAGCCCGGGCACCTCAGGGACTCCGGCACCTCCCCAGAGCCCCCCAACGTTCCCGGGCAANCCGCGCGGCGGCGTCACGGCGAGGGGGCGGCGCGCGCCCGGGACGGCGGGGACGCGTGCGCGCCGCTCCTGACCCCGGGTTCGAGTCCCGGCAGGGACCCTCCGCGGCTCCCCGGCCTCGTGCCGTTCTGCGGCTGCGGGAGCGGCGCCGTGCGAGGGCAGGACGGGAAGGTGCGCCGCCGTACAACCATTGCCATTGCCCACTGCAACAAATCTCCCGGCTCTGCCAGGCCCCGACCGCAGCCTAGCGCAGGACACGCTGCCTTGACTTGCCTCTTACAGGGGCTGTGGGCAGTTTTAAGACAATTTAGAACGGCGCTTTGCCGCCTTCAGGTCACCCGTTTCTCCCGGCACAGACTGACTGCTCTCTGCAGGAGGCACCTGCTTCCCTCAGGAAGTCAATACACGCAAGGAAGAAGGATGCTACTCTCAATTAATCAGCGAGGAAGCAGTCCCTGGTACGTAGCAGGACAGCTATTACAGCTACCCTTGCAGTCTTAAGTAGCCGATGACGGTAAATAATAGCATAGCACTGTAATGAGTTTTGTACAGATTTAACAGTAACCTTACAGGCATGAAGGTTCACATCGTGTGCGAGATGCACAAATGACCTGTGAGTGTTTAGCGGACGCCCAGGGCCTGTGTGTTCACAGAGACAGCCGTGACCTGTGCTGGGGCACCTGACTCCACAGCTCAGTAATCGCCGCTGAGCTGCTGCTCACATGCTGCTTTCTGGCCATGTGGTAAGAGGTATTTAACGTGTAAGACATCAATCAAGAGGTTTGCAAATCCTGGACAACCCATCAATATCTACCCAAAACAAGGGCTGGGGGGCTACTTTGGTCACCCTTAACAAAGTTGTGAAATAATACTTGAATAGAAGTTTAAGATTTATGTGTCAATTCCAGTGGGAACCATATATGAAACTAAGTAATTGCCCATCAAGGTCCATACCCTGCTTATTTTGAGATCTTCAACCAAAATAGGCTGCAGAGGATGATAGAAGCAAATACAGTCATATTTTTTAAGGGGCATTGAAAAAAACAGTGCTGAAGATCAACTGATAAAACACATCCAAGAAAGGCACAAGCCACCAAATCACTGATTCCAGAGCTATCATGCAGGACACATAGTCATCTCAAAGCTAAGACACGTTGTTCCAGACTTGGGAAAATTGTCAGTAGTGCCATGACTTGTCATGACCAAAAGTCTTTAATTAGGAACTTAAAAAGGTGACCTTTTCTGCCAAACAGTGGGGAAACAGCCAAGAAAATGCTGACGTGTGATGCTCCTGCACCATCAAGCAAAATCAATGAGCCACAGCTGCTTACACAGCTTTGAAAATACATCCAGTGGTTCCCTTGCCTTAATGTTCCATTTCATGGTCATTTGTCAGCTTTAGCATCTTGTAACTGAATTTAACTGATAGAGGAGGGGTTAGTGAGTAGTAGGTTTTGAAGTCAAAGTTCTTTCAGTACACAAGAAGCCAGCAAGGATTGTGGAAAATCATCCCACATTCCTCTGCCCATGTGAGGCTTTGTATTGCTGCACAAAGCCTGCCCAGCACAGAGCACCATAGCAAGAGTGCCTTGCAGAGGAGATGTACGTCCTGACAGGCATCAGTGCTATCATGCCATAATCATGAAATCAGAGCATCTTCAGTACCAGGAGCAGGATAAACAGCTAAATATTGACTTTCAGATAAAAAATACCTATAAACACCAAGGACCAGCACTTATGACCCTGGCTTATACTGAGCTCAACCCAAACCCAGGGGCCTGGTTCTAGGATCGTGTCATGCTACCAGAGCAAAATAAATCTTACAGGAACAGTGTTATTGATGATATGGAAAACAACAGTAAAAAATAGCTGATAGGAGTTGAAATAAAGTATATCAGTTATTTATCTATTCAGTTCAAACCCTGTACAGGTGACAGAAGTTGGGAGGTGTGGGGGTGGAAGTTACAGAGTAAGCACATCTCAGGATAGTGTACTCAACCAATTGACTGAAATCTGGCAGAATGGCTCTCCCTGAATTCCAGAATCACTACCTCATTGCAATGAGAGGTTCTCACCTCCTATGTGTATTGCTTGAGGCTAAGTGCCTGTATTACCTAACACTAGAGTCACAGCTTCTAAGCACTTTAAGGAACAAAACAGCCCCTTTCCAGAGCCATACCATCATTCTCCTTTTTCTCCCAAACTTGCCTCCCCACCACTTCCTATAGATGGCACCGTATTACCACATTTTGAATGATATCCAGAAAAGGGTAAGTTAGTGATTAATTCAGTATATATTTAATGAAAGGAGGGGTTAACTGACAAAGGAACAAGCTGCTGGAGACAGAGCAGATAACAGAAGTCAGAATGGCTTTTTCTAGGAACTGCTGTAGGGTAAAGCTTGTGATGTCAGGATGTTATAAAATGACCCAAAGTCTTTCCTTACCAGCAGGAGGGCAAACAGTGTGTTTATAAACTTAAAACCAGCTCACATGCATTTAGCAAACAGCAGTATTATTTCAAACCTTTGCTAGTCATGTCTGCTATGCTCCTCTGCCTTCCCGTGACACAAAGAAACAAGTGCCTGCATCCCAGTACTTCCACTTCTACCCAATACAAATGCACCATCACTGTAAGGCTGATGTGAAAAGAAAGGAAGAGCAAATTTATTGGGGAAGACAGTCCTAAACCACTGCTGGAAGATTCTTAAAAATTTAATATACACTAAGTGATCATAGGCAGTAGTACAGACAGGTTTGTCTGCTCCAACTCCACCACTGAAGTTTATGAAGCACCTCATTTACCTTTAGGACTTGGCCATATTCAGTAACCCAGAAGACAGACACTGTTGACTTTACCAACAAGACAATTCCCCTAACATCTGCAGCACTCAGCCATTTAACACAAGGCTGATATTTGAGAAGCCAAGGGGAAACTGCAAGATGCCAATTAGAAGTATATGAAATTACACTACCTTGCAAAGAGCACACTTTCTTAAAGATTATAGGGGATATTCTTTGTGACTGTTCATAAGACTAAACACAGCCATAAATGCTTATAACAAGCAATGGTTGCCTCGTATTTGTTCATTTGCATCAGGTCACCCGCAAGGGACCTTACTGCAGAACGACACTGCACAGACTATTCTCCCTTTAGCAAACATGACAACTGTTAATCTTTAAAAAATGAAGACTTCATTTTACACTAAGTAAATTCACAGAATAATCAGACTTCACTTTATGCTAAATAAATACCCTGAATGAACAATATTCTGCTTAACACAAAGAGTATCTGTAAAACATAAGGCAAGTGCAGTTGACAGAAATTTACAGAAGTTCTCCTTCACTGAATTACACAGCTGTCACAAATGTAAAGTTCTATGACACATATTCAGATATAACACCAGATACTGGAATAAAGTAGCAGTTGGTAAGCACCTATTCATCCATCAAATGAGTATCTGATAAGAGATAGGCAGAGTAGACAAAGGCTTAGCCAGAGGTAAATACTAAAGTAACCAAAAAGAGATTTCTAACAGAATGGTAAATGTAACTGTCATTCTAACATTCTTCTCTTTGCTTATTACAATTATACAGTGCAGCAAATGTTTAAGTTTCAGTGTTTGGTCAGTAAATCTCTGATTCTTCCTGTGGTTCCTTAGCCCTTTTCTCACAGTTGCTTTCACCTTCATTGTAAAATAAATCAAATCCAATAAAGCCCTGTTCTCTGAACCCCAGATATCTCAATCTTAAGGTCAAGGATGTTTTTGCTACCACACCCATTTCTTTTAACCTCTCGATGCCCTTTGATCATAGGTTGTTGGCATAGGAAGAGCTTTGCTACAGTTGATATTATCTGCAGCACTACAGCAGAAACCTGAAACATTCTTGCTGCCACCTGAACAATACTGGGTTTCTGCAATGTGCTGCAAAACTTTTCAAATAATTTTGTATCTACATAAAAATGGATCACAGAGGAAAGACCAAAATAAAACTTTGTTTTCTGAGAATGAAACACTTCATGTAATCCATGGTGCAAGACAAAAAACACAGAAACAAAGTAAACCCTCCAAGAATACCAATAAATACAAAACAAATAAAAAAACCAAAACACAAACCCCCAAAAAAGAACGGCTGTGATTACTGCAAAACCATTACAGCAAGAGAATTACTATCCTAATATCTAAAAAATTGTGATAAACATTTTAATATTATGCATAGTAATCCTCAACTCATTGGGAAACCTTGGTATTATTACTGGAGAAAAAAAAAGAAAAAGCAAAGAAAAGTAGACAACACTGATGTGTCACCTTCTTCTTCCAAGGATGTATTTTCTCTATTTTAAAATCAGATTTACCCTTAGAGTATTCTGAGTATATTCTCCTGTTGCACTAATCTGAGCACGTTCCGGCTCCACAAATGCAGCCTGTTTCAACTTCCAGCCAGTTAAAAAAAAAAGCACATACAGAGTCTTCTAAAGAACTAACTTACATCTTCTTAGTACATCCATTTCTTTGCTGAAAGCTGAAGAAGGCAAGGTCACAATTGTCTTCAGCACAAGCAGAAAGGCCTGTTATAGTTTTACTTGTGAAGGAATTTATTAATTGCAGACTGAACCTGTCTCCCACACAGGAGAATTCTCACCTTTCTAATGTTCTCATGATTTCCTGAGCTGAATGATGGATTTCACCATAATTACACACAAACTTCCCCTCTTTATGAATATTCACACTATAGCATAGTTAAGGAGGAAATTTGCAAGATTAAAAATTGATGATTTCCAGGTTTGTTCTCAAATCTTTCAGTGAACATTTATGGAATATAATAAAAGTAATCAGTTCACTTCCATTTCACTTTAAATTCACAGTGCATATGTACCATAGAAACCCACAGTCAAACATAATGAGAAAGCAAGTTCCACAAGTCTAAGCTTATTTTTGTTTAACCTTCTTTTCCAGAAAGATGTTAAGAATGTCGAAATAATGTGTTCATAAACTAAATAATTTCACTTGGATGCAATGGGCTAGACTTCTAGAGTTAGTTTTCTAACAGGTGCATTTGCTTCCAGGAATCCTATTGCTGAGTACCCTGAAGTATTATTTGCAATAAACAAAATAAACCTTGCACAAGAGGTTTGAAAAAAGGTGGCTTTATCCCTGTACCAATTTCTTCAAATGACTGTTCAGTTACTAAGGAAATAGGATAAAGCAGAAAGAACACACATGATGGCTCAAACTCTTCCTTCCCCTCAGAAACTGGCATTCATTTCATTTTCATGAAAAAGCAATCTACACATACCTATATAAGAACACATATTTTACTGAAAGACACAAAAGTCAAACATCTTTGACTTTTGTCAAAGAACAACCAACCATCAGACTCTTACATTCAGTCCAAAATGAAGCATTAAAAGTTCCCCTTCTATAGTAGCAGCTTGATTCCAAGAATTTCAGTTTTCACAGCAAACAAACATAGTCATGAATTATTTTTTATATTTTCACTAAAATTAGCAGACATGGGAACATTTGTCTTAAAAGTGAATAAAAAATTTACAAATATAGCCTCTTCAGGTGATGTATTACAAGATTTCAAGTTTTTAAATGCCATCTCTGCATTGTTCATAAAAACCACACCTAAAGACAGTAATGAACAAAATTCTGTTAACATTGTAAGACAACACAGTATGGATAACAGGTGTTTTAGGTCTCTTTTACTAGTATAGCATACTGCAGAGAGCACTGCAATATACACCACAGGTTTTGCATGTTAAGTTATTAAATCTATACTGTTTTCCATCACTGTATTTATTATCTGCTTATTCTGTTAACAAATTTAAGTTGCAGCCAGCTTAACACCAATATGTTATTATATCTGCAAACAATTCAAAACATTCCAAATATGATATGCCATATTAGTTTGAAACATTAATAACAGTATTCCATCTTATTTTTATTTATCTTCAGAGAAATACGTACTCTACTTGGTCTTTAAAGCCATTGTTGAACACTCAGTATGTGGCTGAACAGAAATAGCGTAGAGTTAACACTTACCCAAGGGTTACTGATGTAACTAATACTAAAAGATTTAAATTATCTTCTCCATAAATTCATCAAGAACAGAAGGATTCTTAAATATTTCCTCTTGACTACCTTCACTGCAAAATAAGTGTTCTTTTTATTCACTTCTGTCTGGAATTCCTCATTACTTAATGCCTGTGCAAATAGATAATTTGTCTTTCATATCTTTTCCCTTCCCAAAAGACTGAATGTTGAGCATTTTCAGAGAAGAGATGTACAATGTAAATCTTTCCAAAAGTTTTAAATATAAACCAACAAAAAATCAAGGCACTTAATGTAGTTATATATGAGAAAGAAAAATTATTAGTGAGAATAATAAGGCCAAATCACAAACTGAGATTATCAGCAGGCCTGCAACTGGGAACAAGGTAAAATTTCTTTTACAGTTTTGGTTTGAACTCTCCAGAAAGAAGCTTTTTCAGCATTTCAAAATTTTCTCCTTCTGGTGGTGAGGGCCATCTATCATGATCTGAGGAAAACAAACAGAAGAATTTACTTAGTTGATTGAGAAACTAGACATCTTACTTTTGTGTTCTCCCACTGCACAACTTCAGTCACTTGAAGGGCATTATTTTGCAGCCCATTTCTTACCGGGTATTTCTAGTGTATGGCTGTACAAACTCTGGCCACCATCCACAGCCATGGTTATCCCAGTTATGAATGATGCAGCTGGAGACAGTAGGAAACACACTGCAGGAGAGATCTAGCAAAAGAATGACAAATTTAATCTTTCTTAAACTGCTGGGAATTGTTCATGTCAAAGAAGCTTGTGAAAACTTTTACAGGCAAGATATAGTAACATTTTTGACTTAGTAATGAAAAGTTTTCATTACTAACAGCCTTAAAGCTATCCTTCCAGCCACAAACATCAGCATTTAACAGAGGAAAACCACTAAGCTGTCACAGAGCAGCATCAGATACCAAAGAAACAACAAAAAAGGTTGATCAGTTTATCAAAGATGCACATTCTTAATGGAAGAGAGCTAAGCGCTTTTAAGATACACTTTTTTTTCCCCTTAATATTCATTCTTTCAGTCCTTCTTGCTGAAGTCAACTTTTTCAAGAAATAATGTTTCCTTTCAACCACTTCAGCTGTAAGAGGCAAATGAATTAAATTTTCTGTATAAGAGTGACTACTGGTTAAGTCTATCACTTGGCACAACCACACATTGCTACAAGCTTTCTTCTTTTTAAATACTCCATCACAGTGCAAAATTCAATCTTTTTGTTTTCCATGTAATTATATTGAAAATAGAGACACAGAAGTAGGTGTATCAGAAGCATTCTGAAATACATTACCTCCTCAGGAACAGCTAACCTCTTGGCAGGGACCTTTGGTATGCTCTTTAACCACATCATTACACCTTGTTCTCCATAGTTTGCAACAGCAGTTTCTGAAAATACCAGGCCCTATTTAAAAACAGCAAAGTAAAACTTAGGTTCTCTTGTGCACATTTAAACTGATCATTCTAAAATTGTGAAGTTGTCATTACTAATTTTCTGTGGGATTGAACTATCTAAAAAGCACTTGAATACAATTTTCTGAATGTAATAGCATAGTATAATTTATACAAGAAGGTAATTTGGCTGCTAGCCACATCTCTGTTCAAGCACAGTAATTCTGATTATTCCAATTCTCTGCTGTCACTTCAATAATAAAAAAGTGGAGTACAAAAAAACTCAGAGGCTGCTTTGAAATTACAAGCATTTCATGTTTAAATTACAGCAGGAAACTACAAAGCCTCAAGAACAAGTTCTCAAAAGTTTCTTGTCAACTGTAGGAGCACTAGCCTGATTTATTGTGACTTACAGAAGCAGAGAGATTTCAGTTAGAATTCTGACTCTCCCTACTTAGCTTCTATAGAAGCAGAAAAAGATGATTGTGTTTGCTCTGGTGATCATACAGTCCAGTTTAGTTTTGAGAAGGAAGATGTGAACACAGAGTTACATCCAACTTTTGGGACTCAAGTTTAAATAAAATAGCAAAATTTGAATTCACCCACAAAGCACATACTGAGATTTTTAAGATACCTATATAAGATATGTGAAACTATTTTTTTCACACTATGAATCCATTCCCATAAGTTACTTTCCTCCCATAAAGCAGTAACAATTTTGTATTTTTATCACAGACCTGATGGATCCACAGAGGTGAAAAAAGTATTATTGTAACTGCAACATGGACTTTTGTTACCAGCATAGTAACAAAGCTAGCAAATACATCTCAAAGCCCTGAAGAGTTTGCTTGTCAAAAACTTCTTCTGACATGTGCTATAATATCTAATCAGCATGATTCATTAGGTAATTAGCATGCCTGAAAAGTACATTCACATAATAATGCTGTCTTAATTACTTACTTCCCCAGGACTTGATAAATCAGAAAAAGCAGATAAACAGGAAATACAAGTCAGTAGATCTTAATATTTAACACGTCTACAGATTAATTTGGTCTCACAAAGGTTACATAAAAGCCTTTACCTGAATTATTAACACACATTTGCCATTAAGCATTCTATGTCATGCCAAACAAAGCAAGCCAGATGTTTTATGACAAGAGGCACAACAGAATATACAGACATTCTACAAAAAGAATAGCAAGATCTTCCTAGGGATCACTTAAACAAATATGATACTTCACCTATGACACTCACTGTGAGAGGAGTTAGATTCTGACTGAAGAAGTAGCTGGACAAAGTCTATGTTTCATCTTTTAATTCAAGGGAGTAATGTGCAAAATAAATTGTGGATAAGAGAAAATTACAACAGATCACACATGCTCAAATGTGAAGGCTAGAGCTCCTATGTAACTTCTGTATCTGCAGCACTACAAAATCTAGCTGCTTTATTGAGTTACTTAAAACAACCCTACCTGCTGTCTACTTCCTCAGAAATGTGGCAGGTATATTTTAGCTGACCTGTGTAGTGGTTTCCTGTCTGCACAAATTTGATAAGAAAAAATCAAAACACACATTTTTACATATGATTTCTCTGAGAGAAGGTACACTCCAACTACAGTCTTATATGCCTAAAGCTAAACTAACTTAATATGCAGGAGACAAAATAAAAGGCATTATGTGAGACATTCAGAAATTTTCAAAATAAGCTTGTAAACAAAGGTGGAAACCATCAGCATACCTGAACCTCAAACAGAAAAAGTTTCCTGAACTCAGAAGTAATGTATCCATTACTGAAACACAGAGCATTCAGTAATTTTATGTCAAGGCTTTGTAAGACAGGTCACCAACTCCTAACAGTATCATTTCATTTAGCTATAAAAAACTAAAAACCAAGTGTGCCAAGTCAAGGCAGAAAGCAGAAGCAATTTTATCCCACATCCTCTGACTCATCATCCAAAAGTACAAACTACTGTCAAATGGTCCAAAGAACGCAGTAAGGGAATTATAAATAAACAAATACATAAATGACCCACAAACAGTTACTGGTAACACATTTAAAAATCCATTTTGGTCCAAAAGCTCTAACTATGAACATGTGTAATAGCTAATTTTAATCAGCTCATTTGCCATTACTTACAGGAGCAATGCTGTTGATTCTCACTCCACTGTGAGCCCATTCTAAAGCTAAAGTCTTGGTTAAGTTATTCACTGCAGCTCTTGCAGCTCCTGTGTGCCTATGGAGAAAAAAAAAGCAAAGGAAGCATCTGTTCCCTCAGCTAAGAGTGTCCAGTGTTAATTCTACTGAAGCCTCACTAGGGTATGCAGAGTGGTTTTCTGTGGCTGGATCAAGCATCTGGAAGAGAAAGACTCTAGTTTCCAAGTGTGACCATAGCTTCACTGTTTAAACAAGCCATGCTATGATTTCCTGACTTTGCTAGAAATACTTAAAATCTCTTTAACAATTCAACATGGGGTCTGCTACACTCTGCTGCAGGAGGAGGCTTATAAAAAGAGAAATAACTGAAGTTCAAACTGTGTAAAACTACCTATAGCCTATACAGGTAAAACAACACTTAGAAGAACAGTGATCTGAAAGACTGTTTAAGTCTTCTAACAAACATGATTAAAGTAAGTCACTATTCAAAAATTACTGTAGGTGAATGTTGGTAGAGAGAGACATGAGAGTCAGAGTGAACTCCTAAGCCTTGCTGCTGTAGGTAACTTGTCTGAAATGACTACAAGCTTGAACAAATGCCAACAAAATTACTGCAGTAATGAATTGTAGAAAGTTGTAGTCAGAGAAAATGAATAAATTTAGCTGCTTTAGCCTAGTGAAACAGACTAAGAGGAGACAGATACAATAGCTTCTCAAATACAGGGAAAGAATAAGAAAAATGTAAGATAACATAACTTATTAATATGTTTAGGCCAGAAACAGATAACCTAGAGGCACACTCTGAGGAAACATGACAACTTTTATGTTCAAAATGAATACTTATAAAAAACTCATATCAGGTGACTTTTGGCATGAGTGCTGGCTGGACTTGTAAAGGCATATCTTTTTCAACAGCACACTTCTAAAAGAAGTTTCAACTAAATTTAATTTGGAAGCACTTTTGTCTATCCATCTACATACAACGGTTACTTAGGAAAATTTCTACCGCTATTCAGAACTAGCTTGTTTTTCCTCTTAGTTCAACTCAAAATGAAACTCCTTCACCCTATTTGCCATTACAGTTGAACCAGATAGCACAGTGGAAATATTCAAATAACTGTAGCTTCAGCACCACCATGTGGATCTCTATATTTTGTACTGTAAAGAACAAGCTAGTGAGAAAATATTCTGCAGTTCCTTAAAAAATGTTGGTTTTGAAACCATTCAACCCTGAGCAAGGACAAAGAGACATAATGCAATACTTGCTCAAAATATATTTTATATTTCTTCAACAGAAACTCAAAGTTAAAAAAAAAAGAAAAGGGAGCTATTTTCAATTAAAGCTTCACTGGCAAGTCTTGCTTCATAGGTTCTTACAAACAAGTGGAGAGAGACCAGAGATGCCATCTACTGGATTAGTAAGAGATCCCCACATATACAGCCAAATTATATTCTTGCTTTCTCTTGACCTAACTACTATATTTCTATATTCTGCTGCCACTCAGTACACACTTTACTGAAGTGTTTAGTTAGTAATTCTAGGGGAAAAAGATAGAAAAGTGTAAAGAGAAAATATATATTACGACATTCCAGGAAAGCCATTTCTCACGGCAGCAGTAATGTTGACAATGGCTCCTCCATGTTGCTGCATCCAGGCATTGTACACTGTATGAAGGAGGAAGATAACCTATAAATATCAGAAGAAACACATACAAATGAACTTGCTAACTGGAAACCAAATTTGGAGTCTTAACTGCAATCACACTACATGTTTGTCATACTGGTTTAAAACAACCTGCTGTTTGTACCACAGTCTTGGCAATCCAGAGGTGAGGCCATGAGGCAACAGGCATGGTCCAGGTAAGGCTCAATGATTGTAAAGAAGCATTTGATGGAAATCAAGATTTCATGTTTCCATGTAAATTACTTTAATTTCCACATTCCAAATGCTATGTGAGAATGACATACCATATTTAAATTTAAGCCTAAATTTATATCCCTGAAGAAAATATTTTCCTACGAAAATATTTACACAGTGAATATAGGCAACAAAAGTTCAGTGGTTTTCCTATAGTCTTTTAAATGAGTATCCAAGCTGACTCCCAAACCTGGCCTTAACCAGAAGATCATGCTTGCCTAAATGTATCTTTGTATTTAGGAACAAATGTAATACACCATTTAATGAAAAGCTTTGGATGAGATTCTGGAAAACAAATGTCCATGTCAGATAAGTGGATGAAAAGAAGTAACTAGGGAAATTTTACATTTCTTAACTTCTGGTATTTCTGTAAAAAATGAAGCCAAACATAAAAAGCTTAATGTTCAGATCTTACCTGCTTTGCAACAGTAGAAGGTCCCTGTCAGATTTGTGTCTATCACAGCATGCCAGCCTTTTGCACGGATGGCTTCTGAAGGACTTGCAAACTGGCCTCCTCCATTATTCACCAGGAAGTCAATCTTCCCATGCAGACTCAGTGTAGACTTCACCAAAGCTTCTACCTGAAACAGTATTTGTTAGTGTGGTATGCTGATCAAGGTCTACACCCAATTTTGTTCTCAGTATTTTCTCCCTCATGCCCTTTGCACAGAAAAAGAGGAGGTCCAGTTTTCAGAGAGGCTGTAAGATTGATATCACAGGTTTAGCCAGCCAAGAAGGACTGGGCTGTATTCATGTTTATTTGGGAAATTTTGCTGGTATAATGCAGGTCCTGCACAAAATATCAGCACCTAAAGAAGGGGATTTAAGCTGCTGAAGATTTGTAAAATCAGACACAAAATCTCACTACTTACAACCTACTAAGAATCTCCTGATGTTTTTCAGAAGAATGGGGGCATTCACATGAGATTTGCAAAGAGTTCTATATAAGGTAGCTACAGTTATTTTTATCTGACCATATATCTGACCATTTTAAATAGAAAACTCATCTTGTGGATTTTTATCATCCTTACCTAGAAGTTTAGTACATTCACTACAGCTCTGACATATGAGTTGGTAATAGCCAGTCTTCTTACAAAGAGCAAGAAGGTTAATTATACTACAAAACATTAAATCTAAAAAAAGCTGGATATACAAATTATCTTTTTTAGCAAAAATATTATTGCAAGATAGTAATAAGAACTCCATCGCAACAACTTAATAATTTAGTATTTATCTCAAGAAACAGGAAATGGGACAATATGACTGTTTCCTGCTTACACCATCAATCATAACTAGATACAAGATGCATCAGTTATTTCTACTTAAGTATATATAAAAAGATAGTTTAGCATCTGTAGTCAGAGAAAAACACAGAACAACAACAACAAAAACCCAAACTAAAACAAAAACCCCAAACAGGTGGGAAAATGCTGCCAATCAAACAGATTGGGCTAGGGGAAGCATATCAGTCAGCCTTTCTCTGTATCAAGATAGCAGTAGAAAACATCAGAAACAAAAAAAAGTGCAAGCAATGCATTATCTGTAAATCACGAGTGTTGCCAACCCAGTCTCATAAATAGCTGCCTTACATCTTTTGTTCCTAACAGCACAGATGGTTTAACAGGATAGTATGGATCCTGTAAGGATGTACCTCTTGAAAGAAAAAACCTGTAAACAAACATATAATGACTAAAAAACTAAAGCCAGTTGAGAAAAAATGCCTTAAGAAAATAATTTTGATACCTAAATCCAACCTTCAAATTCTGAACGTCATCTTATTTCTCACTTATTAGTCACTGCAGGTTGTGGGATGTGAGGAAAAAACCCAGAAAACATCTGTGACAGCAGTCCCAAACTCATAGCTTGCAAGAACGGCCGTGCCACAAGGACATTCTGGCTTTTACTTTTCTCTTGTGAGCAAAGGAAAGTTATGTTTGGCGAGGCAGCAAAAGTTATGCTTTTCTCAGCAATATCAAACTCTTCTCCCCATCAGTCTGGGAATCTTGCTCTGAATATCATTTTCTATAAGTCACTGAAATATGGGCTCATTTATGGAAAAGAAATGGTTTTAGTACAAAGAAGATTTGAACAGACTAAAGCTATTCAGACTGTGGAAAGATGAGAGAGAAAAAGAGAAAAGGAAAATGCTAAGAATGATAAAAAGAAAAGACAGAAGACAAATTAACAAGAAAAATCCACTGAGACACTAAAGCAAGTTTTCAACAGCTGGACAAAATGTATATTATATGCTGTATCATATAAATTCATAAAGGTTCATATGTTGCACTTAAGGAGCTGTTGTTCCTACGTGTTGCACCATATTCTCAGGGAAAAAAAATTAAAAACACAACAAAAACAAACACATATCAGTTCAGCTTTCTGAAAGCCAGGAAAGGCCAGAAGGCTCTCCAGTGACAACTCAGATGGCTCCAACTGTAGCAATCTTCACAAAGTCTTCTGTGCTGTAGAAAAAGCATCACTGCAGCACTTCTCCCAGTCACAGTAAACATAGTGACAGCAGCCAGCAGCTCAGGAGGAAGGAAGATCTGGTAGAACACATTTAAATCACAGTGACTACTAAAGAAGATTATTTTCTATTGCTATAATTAAAAAATCCACTTGGAAAGAACTTCTTAGAAAAGCTATTAAAGACTCTCTTTGGAAGCAAAGCAAAGCTGCATGAGGTAGAGCTACTAGTTTAGGACATTCTTGTGAAAAAGACAGAAAATAACAAAATCAGGCACTTCAGACATAAGCAGAAGATTGGAGCTCTGCAATAAGGAACTTTGGCATGTGACTTGGATGTATTATGCAGTAGCACACATCCACAGATAACTGAGATGACAGTAGTCACTGGCTCAGGGAAAAGGGACAAATGTCCACATGCATTCACAGGTCACCCAGGCACACAACCCCCTACAGAGTGTTTCAGATTTGTGATTTGGTGACTAGAAATAATAGGCATTCTGGCCCATTGGTAACAGGTACTTTTACTGTGTTACTGCTGTTACTTAAAAGTAAAACAACAGGAATCTCTTATCCACAACTCCTTACCAAGCAAGTCTTTCACTACAGGCTTCACACGGACAGGCATTAAGTATTTATAAACCACATAAGCCTATGCTAAGCTATAAAGTTTATGGGAAAAGAAAAGCTACTAGTGAACTCAGACAAGGTAGGTGCTAAGTAGCACTGCATTGAGTCTGTCTGAAGCGGTCTTGTTGATGCCCAAGTGACAGATTTTACCCTCAGGGTCTGGTCCAGCAGCAGGTTCTGTTGCTGGAGTTCAGGTACGGAAAAGAGACACCATGAATAGAATTCTGAATTGCTGATATCAGGAACAGCTGTGGCCCACCAGAAGTACAAGGTTTTATCTTCCACTTACCTAGACAGGTAAGCTTCTACTTATCTAGGAGCCAGTTAAAGAAATGTTTGTCCACAGAATATAGCAAAAAGGCTTTACAAGTATAAGGATTTGAAGAGTACAGCTGCCTGTCTCAAAACAGACCAGGCCACAGAAGGAACTTACCATAAGATGATAAGGCACCAAAGCAGGAACTTGAGAGAAGCACAAGAAAGCATTAATTCCAGGCCTAACAGATGTAAGACTGGGTTAACCCATATGGACAAAAGTGCCCACTGTGGGAAGCAGTGGGAAAGGAAGCAACTGCTCATACAAATCATCCCAAGTTATGGGAATGGCACCTGTGACCACCCCATGGATACTCGAAACTTGGCCTGTATGAAGGCAGTACCCCAGAAGACTGAGAGGACATTGCTGCATCCATGGCTTGTGACTATCAGCTGCTTGGTCTCTGTTTCTCTCTCTCTCTTCCTCCCCTTAATTCAGGCATTCATTCCTCATGCCTTGTCCCTGTCAACAGATTTTACTGTAGCTCAGAATTTAAGACACAAAAAGAGATAAAGATACACATGCAGACAGAGCTGTCTCATTTGCATCTCAGCAAGAGCAAACTGATCTGCTCTAAACATTATGAGGACAGTGCCAGGAAATATGCAAACAATAAAAATCACTTCAGCTTCATAATTGCTAAGAAGAAACATTTATCACTATATACACTCCAAACCACAGGAAAAGGGAACAGGCGCACAGTTGTTGCTCCAGTATAAGGCCCCATAATAGAATATATAAATATATTGATGACAGAATAGAGAAACCTCAGGTCCTCTTATCCCAGAATGCCACTCCGGCATTTTAAAAAATAAACCAGGTTTTTTACCCTTTACAGAACATTCAGTGGAAAACTAGTGAAAAGCAGCAGCAAACTCATGACAAAAATAGGCCTGACAGGTTACACAGCGGTTGAAAATCCTCCATCAACCAGGATTATTTCTTGCACATTAAAAAAAAAAAAAAAAGTAATCTTTGCTAGAAAGCAAAAGGGCTTCTGAGGATGAAGATCTATAGACTTAAAAATGTGAATTCATTAAGCTTTTACCATCAAGCTTCTACAGCAATTAATTCACTACATCTTCTTTGACTCTTCCTTTGACTCTTCCTTCTTAGACTCTTCCTAATTGCTTCTACAGCAATTAATTCACTACATCTTCCTTTGACTCTTCCTTCCAGGCAGAGGTCTAACAAACATCCGGGACTACATGATGAGGGATGAACCTTCTAATGCTTGAATTTTACAGATCCAAACTGGGGGTATGAATCGGGTCATCTTCAAAGCAGGTCAGTTATTTTAAGATTTGCAATAGGAGGCAAAAAATAATATTGTGGTGATTTGAAAGCACTTTCACCTTCCTTGAATTTTCTTTATTCAAAACACCTCCCTCCAGTTTTTATAAAATTCAAACCAGGACAAAAATTATGGAGGCCTTTAGAGAAATGCAGGACAACTCATGGACAAGGAGGGATAAAAAAAATGGCAGTCTATAATATGAACAAATAGCTTGTTCCTACAGCTGATCAGGGTGGCTTCCTTTAAAACAAAGATTTACTCTTAGAAATACTTCAGTGAGATGTCAGAGAGAATGATATATTAAATGAATTATGTAGTTCTTCAGGAAACTTCCTGGGCTTTGAAGCTTGTGATAAATCACTTCTGACATCTAGGAGAGCTTGAACTGCTAAGTTTTTTTTTTTCCTGTTGAAACATTTATGTTTTTCTCCTGCACATGTTCTTTGGTACCTGGTAAGAGCTAAGAATGAGGATGTAGTGACTCACACAGAATTCTTGCAGAGGCTGGTCCTCTCTACCCAACAATGTGCTCCTGTGATTTCTGAGGTAAATACACTTCACTCATACTAAGCTGAATGCAAACAATAAGTATGTTACTAATTAGCATACAGAGCCAAAACAGTCGTAACTAGTCTCATTTCTTCGTGAGGCAACCCAAGTTTACATGCTCTCTCATCCCTTCCTCCACTGTAACAGGAGAACTGAAGTGAGTCAAATTTTAAGACTAAATCAATGACTGAAAAGTTCAAAACTAGAGTGAAATCTTTTTCCTCTGAAGCCTCTCTTCAATAGAAACAGACTTGAAAGTACAGTGGTTAAAGAGAACTTCCACTGACAGGAGACATCCAATAGAATAATACTAAGAAGAGAAAAGTTCTAGGAAAGTTTGGTATGCCTGTAAATGGGTGGAGTTTAAAACTAAACTGGAAACAGGACAATTCTATGATAAAACTGCATAGTAATAACAAAGAAAGAAGTTTCTTCAAGTATCAGTATGGCTACCCATAGCACAGACTAAAGCCTAGACACTTTACACAGCATTATAAAGAAGGCTTAAAAAGAACCTTAAAAAATTTCCAAAGCCACTTAAGCCTGTTTTGTCGAATAGGTATTTAGCCACACTTAAAAAGGAACCAAGGAAGTAATGGCAGTTTAGTGGAGATTACCACATTTCACCATCCAAGCAAGCCCCAAACCATCTCACAGAATGCTGCAGTTCCTACTAATCAATTTCAGACAGATACAGAAATAAGATTCACCTGCAGAAGGTTATTAAGCATTCCAGAGTACTTTCTACAAGAAACAGACCTGAAAAAACGCTTAAACCTTTTTTCCCTCTTTACCTCTTTTCCTTCTTGTAGCTTTAATCATTCAAGTTGCCCTCTGACATCTGCCATAACCTATTATGTTGCACTGCTGATGCCAGTAAATACACACTTGAAATTCACTGGTAGGTGAAATGGCATACTGCACAGCCCCAGGGTTCATCTCCTCTAGGAGGGATATTCTGAGTAGATCACTATAAATATTTTATGGCACGAACTGTTCCACAAGGGAAGAATCTTAGTTTTTATTTGTTTTATGGATATATATTAGGATATTTCCAGAATCTTCAGAGCTACTGAAGGTCATTAATATTTAGGTTAAGAGAGGCTTTGAGAGGCTTAGAAAAATGTGGTAATCAGTGATTACTGGAAGATTTTCCAGCTGTCCTCAAAAAGTTAAAAATCCAACCTGAAGTTGGACTTTTAAATATTTAATTACAGTGACAAAAAAATAGGAGGTGCATGCAGGCTTCTGAAGAAGCAGCATTATGTACTTTTGCTCTTAACCTTCCATCTTTTATAAAATAAAGAAAAAATTTAAAAATCAGCTTGAAGAGTAACAGAGCTCACAATGAGGTGTGCCTCAAACTGTAACCAAAATTTCTGACATGGCTAAAATCTTATATATCTGTGGGGTTTTTTGGCTTTACTACAAGCCAAACTGACAATGCAGGGCACTTGTGTCAAGTCATAGGCATTCAGATTCCATGCTATGCATTTCTGTTTGAAGGAACTATTCTCAGGTCTCCATCTTCACAAGTTAACACCCCCTCACTTCTGTCACAGCAATGTGACAAAGAATCATGCTAAGTGGGCTCTGGCTTGCTGCAGAACATGCCAGTTCCAAGGCCTGCATCTCCCAGAAGTATCTGAAATATGTAAGCATGGTCAGAAAAATATTTGCCAAAATTTACAAATGCTTTTTTGCTTAGGTGTCTAACAAATGTCTTCCCTTGGGAAGCACATCTGTCCAGATCAATTTAACCATGCTTTGCTCCACCTTTTCCCTGATCTAAGCTACTTTTGAGAAGGCCAGAAATCTTTAGAGATCTGAGCATTTATATATACAGTATACTTTTGATATGTTAAGCCCCAGAATAAGAATAATCTTTACCTCTTCTTCTCTGCGGATATTGCACTCTATGGGAGTCACTTGGGCAGGACTCATGGAAGCAAATCTATTATTCAGTTCTTCTGCAGCAGCTTTTAATCGGTCAAATTTACGAGAGGCAATAACAACACTGCAACCTGTAGAGACAAAATGAAACATCCTTCAGCTAACACAATTATGTTATTTTTTTAGTAACATCATGGAGATATCTTGTAGGACGTTGACTAGAAAATACAGTGTCCCTGTATTGTTGACTAGAAAATACAGTGTTACAGTTCCTGCAGGAGAGAGAAATTACTAAGGCCAGGGGCTTCTTAGCAAGAAGATCCCTCCGTGCCAGGAAAAGAGCAATTAAAAAAAAAATGCCCCCTAGGTTTCCTCTCCTTCCTGCAGAAGGGAAGATAGCCTGTGACTTTCATAGCAAAACAGCTTTCAAAGCAAAACAGCTTTCAGACATCACTTCTGCTCACAGCTGCCTCATTTATCAATTAAGTGATTTAAAGATGTTTCAGCAGGTCTTGATTACAAAAACTGCTTGCTCTTAAAACCACAAAAATAATCTTCCTGTACAACTGGCTGTAATTTTGGCTAGCAGTGAGTAAATGTAATGGTCTTCTTTTTAACTCTGCAGAGGCTGAAGGAAAGGATAATAGCCTCACAAGATTAATCCCTATCTGCAGTGTACAGACAGTGGGAACAGAGCCCTCCCTGTAGCACTGCAGAATCCTAGCTGCAGAAACAAGAGAAAAAAAATAAGGCAGGAGCTCAAGTCCTCTTTTTTTTTTCCAGCATTTGGAAGCAAAAGGACTCATTCTATGGAGAAAAAACAATGCAGGTGCCAAATTTAAGTCAAGCATTCACACTACAACCAGTCTAATTTCTTCTGTCACACCAGTAGACTCAGGACAGCTTTAAGGCTCCAGCAATTGCTACTACATAGACTAAAGCAAAGGACACCAAATTAATTCCAGTGCAAATCCGGCAGGCATGCAATTTCATGTAATGGATAAGCAAATTACTAGCCAAATAGGCAAGGAGGTCTTGCTCTCAGTTTGCTCCTTCCATAATCTTAGCATTTCAGCAGAAGTTATCATTTCTACATATCAGATCGACTGCTCATCTGCTTTAATTTAAACCATCATCAACCAGCCAAAAAAAGGAAAAAGTTAACATCTTGCCAGGTATGAGAGGTTTTTTCCCTCCTCTGTTGCAGTGGAATTTGGCCTCTCATGTGATCAAGCAAACACAGAATCAGCTCAAAATAACTAGTGGGAGGAAAGAGCAGCAAGCTGTTCATTTGACTCAGACTGGCTTGTGGAACTATATATTTTTAAAAATATAGACGAGTTTAATTCTTCCAGAGGGAAGCATTACAAGGAGTTTCACCTTTAATTAGTGGCCATCTTAAAACAACACATATAAAGACAGTAGTCTCTGAGGTCTCCTGAGTTTTTTAAAATTAAGAACTCCAGTCACTTGCACAACCATCTAACACAAAGTTCATAAAATGCCACACACCATTACCAATTAACACAAAATACTGAATCACAGTAGCCAAGTTGTATTTACCAACTTAAGAGCTTATATACACGCTGATATATAATAAGGTCCAGTGAAATACTATCCTTTTGCTAAATATACTAACTGGGAGAGAGCAAGATTCTCATCACTGAAGAACACTTGATATATACTGTGCAAGCGGACACTACATCACTTAATTTTCTTCACAAAGAATGACCAGACCACTTCCTGATAGGGTCAGGGAAAAGGGCACAAGTTTGCAGATAAAAGGTTTAAAATTGTCCAGAAGTCCTCGAAGGAGACTGGTTATATAAACAATGTATATCATGACTGCCATTACCTGTCACTGCTCCTATGCCTATAAGAACCAGCTCCCCTTACCTGAAGGGCAGGGTATACATGGAAGCAGCTCCTGATCATTATCTTGTAAGGGTTAACAAAAAATCTACAGGTAAGGAAGGTTACTCAGTCAGACTTAAGCCGTGTATAGCACTTTCTTCATTTTTTCTCATGTGCTTTGTATAGATTTGTTTTCTATTGTGTTCTATCTAGGCTGTTATGGACACACTTTTGTTGTATTTTCCTCGAGAAAAACAGCAAAGATCAAATTAAGCACAATTCTAAGGTAACTGGTTAACATCACCAAGAGGGTGATGATGCTAAAAAAGCACCTCTTTAAAGCAGCATGTAAGGACACCTGTAAAAAAAAAAACCAATTTAGTTCCCCAGTAATACAAAGGTAACAGAACTAATCCTTCATTCTGCTCCACCAAGCAAGTGGAAAGCTGCTGCACAAAGGCCAGAAGAGGCAGAGATATCTCCCAACACAGCCTTAACAAAGAAAGCTCTTTATTATGCAGTGCAGTGGTGCACATTTCAAAAACGCAAACCACGGCAGTGTGACACCGAGAGGTATAACACTAGCGTTGCAATTCTGAAGGCGCTGAATCCAATCATGACAATAAACTCTGCAAACCTAGTCTGATTGCCAATGATCCCTAGCACTGCTATTGAAATCTGCAGGAAAGGTGTTGCAAGGTGGATGTAGGAGTCATTTCTACCTCTCCTGGTCTCACATCAGAAAGTCGGAGACTGTCTTTCACTCTAGGTTTTACCATTTCTCGGTATTCAGCGTGAAAACCTACGCTGTGCATCATGATGTTCTTCAATTTCAGGACGTTCGTGAAATCGCAGACACTGGGAGAAGCATCATGTCTCTAACATGTTACTGTGGGGGCAGCAGTTCCAGGATACAGCTCTGTAAGGATCAAGGCTTCACAACCTCGTAAATCCTCCAGTTAAAGCAAGATGAGAACTCACTGAATGGAGAGTCTGAAAGAAAGTGCCCTGGTTTAACATAACCTCACTGACCTCTGTGTTTAAAACAGCAAGTGTTTTGCGAGCCAAAAGGCACAGCTCCACAACAATCTCACCTCGTACCCTTTGTCATTCAGCGACCCTGTCACAATGTCCCAGCCACGGGCTCCTCNCCCCCCCCGCCTCGCCCCGCTGCCCCACCGGGGCTTCCTGCGGAGCCCGCCCCGCGCCCACCTAGCGCCAGCAGGTCGGCGGCGATGGCCTTGCCGATGCCGGTGCCGCCGCCGGTGACGATGGCGTCCCGCCCGCGGAACAGCCCCGGCGCCAGCAGCCCGCGCCCGCCCGCCACCGCCGCCATCTTCCCCTCCCTGCCTCCCTCCTTCCCTGCCCCAGCCGCGCCCGCCCCCGCCGTGTGACGCGCGGCCCCGCCCGCCGGGGCTCGGCGCCGGGGACGGCGGAGAGGTGCCCGTGGTGGCGGCGGTGCCAGGGTCCTGTGGCGCGGACAGCAGGTAAGGCAAGGGGGCGGCGATCCTCTGTGGGTATCGCCCGCGTCCGACCCCGCGGGGCAGAGACCGCTCAGCGCCCGGGAGAGGTCGGTGCCTCCGGCGGCGCCGCGGGGTCACCGCTGCAGCCCCGCAGTGAGCGCCCACCTGCCCGCAGCCGCGGGCTCGTCTGCTTGCAAGGGACGGGTCGCCTTGGTTTTCTATTCCGCTTCGGGTCCCCTTCCCCGCGGACGCGGGCAGGCACCCTGAGGAGCAGCGGGAGCGGAGCCCCAGCGGGAGCAGCCCGTGGAAAGCCCGGAGGGTGTCACGGAGCAGAGGAAGGTGCTGGTGTGCGCCTGCCACGGAGCCGCGGGCGGGCAGTGCTCTCTCCGGGCATGGGCTTTGTCGGGAAGAGGCCGTGAAGGTTGAGGTGATAGCGTTTACCACGTCCCCAGCAGTCACTTGGGCTAAAATGCCTTTGTGGTGATGGTGTCTGTCCCCCCTCTCCCGGCCCCCTTAAAATGGTCCTAACTAAGCTCAGTTGACACAGAGGACAGGCAACATTATTTTCTTTTCTGTCCTACAGTGAAGTGACAGAGCATCTTTGTCTGTTGCAGGTAATTTTAACCAGCGCTGATGTGCCCAGCAGCATGTGTATGCATGTTCAGTGTCTTTGCAGGCATCTCCTTTGTCCTTTTCAATAGAAGAGATGTTTGAAAGTATGTCTCAATTTTGTCTTGTTATTTTTGCCTTAGGAGAGTTGGCTAATGTGAGAAGAGAGTGAGTTATGTTTGGTTTTTTGTTTTTTTTAAAGCCATGTAAGTAAAGTGGGAGAATCATTGAGTCTGTTTAGAGATTCTCATTTGTGAAACAAATTTGCTTTTTATTATTTACTTTTCCAAAAGCATTTTTTAAGGTTTAATACTTTAAATTGGGGACAATTTTAGCTTAATATTTTTATCCTGAAGTTCAGTGTGTTTCGATGGAAGCTGTATACCCTGTTTTAAAGTGTATGGGAGGGAAGGCATGGAGAAGTTAACAATGTGTCCAGATTCATTCATCAAAGGGTGACAAGACGGGGGAGGCTTTCTGCATGGTGACTTAGGCTGGTAAGGCAACTGTTAGGCAAAATTGCACTTTTCAGGTGGGCCAGTGTTTGCAGAATACTTCAGTGTTTAAAGCATTTCACTTTCTCAGGGCAAAACATGAAGCACTGTAAGTGACACTGCAAAAATTTTTTTCCCTCCCTTTAATTATCTTTCACAATCTGAGACTTCACAGATCCCCCATTAACTGTCTCTGGCTGCCCTACATACCTTAGGCAGGCCATATCAGAGCAATCATTAATTAATCCCAGGGAGAAGTACTCATTTGTGCTTGTGAATTAGATCTTCATATTCCTGCCTGCCTGCCATCCCAACTGAGCTGCATGGCTCCAAGGAAAATCCAGTGGGCTTTTCTACTCATGTGATCTCCTTGGCTTCAGTGTTCTTCCTAGAGAGCACTATCAAAGAATTTTTCTTTCCTATCAGGATATCTGGTATTTCCCAATAGCCAGAGAAATGCCATAAATAAGGGGCTGAACACATGAATTAAGGTTCTGTGAGTGATGGATGGGAGGAGAAAGGGGAAAGGCATAAAGACAGTAGAGGCAGGAGAAGGGAAAAAGAGACATCCATTCCTTGGCATTCAGTGGAGGGTAGTCCCTTCTGGTACAAAATGTATCCACAAGAAATAGAGCTGGGATAACCAATGCTCATGGACATTTTCAGCAAAGTGATTGCTTCTGTTCACTGTTGTGTGCACTGCCTTTGAACCAAGGATTCAAACTGTACCTTGTGTGAATTGATTTTACCTCAGTCATTGAAATTCAAAATTATTTAAGCTGAAAGGAAGAAAATCTTATTAACTAAAATCAATTTTAATCTCCTCATATGCTTGTACTTTCTTAATGACAAAGAATTCTTTTATTTATAGTATTAAAACACGTTAGTCTGTCACTCCACACAGACAGTGGTAAATTCAGTAAGCATAATGCTTTTGTATATTGATGTTACTCTATATACTTTAAGATTCTGAATTTTTATATGTTAGAAAATAGTGTCTGATTATACAGCTTATTTTTTATTTATTTTTTCAGTATATGTCAGCTTGACATTGAAAGAAAATAAATCTACATTTAAAGCCTTGGAGTCTGAATTTTTGTTTTTTGAAGTTTACCATCTGACTTTTTTTGCTGCCTTGCTATAACTATCACTTAAAACATCAACCATTCAAAAGTCAAAATGACAGAAAAAGAATTCAGTAGTTTTTTTCTGGTTGTCAGCTCCTTTGGAGTTGTAGGATTAGCATATGTCATTCTTGAACATTTACATTTTTATTTACATATTGCAGAGGAAAAACTAGATTTCCTGTTTTTACAGCTCTCAGACTGTGTCTTGGCTTGGAATGAAGTAGTTCAATTTATTGAGATGAATAGGAAATTCTGCATTCTCAGAAAAAGCTACTTTTGTCCAAAGCTGATGTTGTGCTTTGCCAGCCTATGGCTCAGCTATTTAGCTGATGACTCCTGCCAGTCCAGTATGCTGCCATGCTTAAAAATTCCTGCACAGATATGTACTGCCTTGAGAATTCCTTATGGCATGCTATCCTTCAGGGTGTCTGTGCCCTCCTATAGCTCAGCTCACGCTGGCAAGAGGGAAAGTTTCAAGAGTAGTTAAGTGCCACGTAGTAGCACTTTCAAGAGTAGTTAAGTAGTTAAGTGATGTGAGAAAAGGGGTGGCTTCAGACAGGAGAGAAACCTCCACAGGATCCAAACCCTGTGGGAGGTATCCCTGGGGTCAGCAGTGTAACACAGAGGTGAGGGCAGAGGCAACTTAATGAAAAGCATCTTAGTGCCCAAAATAAAATTTTAAGATTAGAGACAGCTTCTCATAGAGGATTTCTGCTAGTTAGCCTTCAGAAAAATGCAGGCTTGCACTCCAGTAGTCTCTGCTTTCTCAGACCCCACTCTTATGGGGTCTCCATAAGACCAGGACCCCGTGGGGTCTCCAGGTTCATATTTTTCTTCTCTTGGGATACCAAAAACCACACAAAGTGTAACAACAATAATCTCTTCTCTTGCCATACCTATTTAAAGAAATGCTTGGATTGAACCAAAACCAAATGAACGCTGGTGTGAGTTTGTGTCCTTACCTCTCTGGACCTTTCCATGGGATTATGCAACAGGCCTCTTTGGAAATCCCTGCTACTTTCACCTCTTATCCGCACATTCTCTCCTGAGGCTGCTTTTCCTTTCATCATCTCTCAAAAGCAAGTGAGAGCCTTTCTGTTTTGTGGCTTCTGGTTTCCATATCAGAACTGCCTCCTGGTCAGCCCCAGCTGATGTTCAGGCTGTCTGGTCAATTAATCTTTTTAGAAACTTTCTCTCTGAAAAGGCACTTTACTCGCAGCCATATCTTGGGAAATTTCAGTCTAATTAGAATGTAATCAGAATTGCACAATCTTTTATCATTATTCCTAGAATTTCATTCCAGTTATTAAAAAAAAAAAATTTAAAAATGGAGGAGATACCAGCACAGATGTCCCACTCAAAGCAGAGTTTGTAGTGGTGCGAGATATAGAATATCAGCATCAAACAGTTTGAAGCAGGTACGTAGATATATTTTGTAAACAATCACTCACCCTGCTAATACCATACTAATGATACTGAAGCATTTACTTGCTTGCAATTCAAAGTGCTGCTTTTTTAATATCCTGGCATCACAGGTCTCTAGCTGCACTTGTATCAAATCACAACTCCCCTGAATCAAGTAATTCCTTCTGCTGGAGATACTGTCTAAATATCCTAGATTATATTTACTGTGCAATGCATTAAACAATCCTGAACCACTCCCAGGGGAATATTCCAGTTCTCTCTCTGTGCAGTTGTGTTCTCCAGCAACATCTGGGCTGCAGCCAGGTATTACTCAGAGAAAGCTCAGATTTGAGGCTCCCAAATATCTTGCCTAAAGAAGAACCACAGGATGTATGTAGCTTGTTTCTGGCATTTTTCAGATAATTCTTTCCAGACTGGATTTACAATTGACTGTATTTTCCATTAGGCTGTATGGCTGTACCTGCTTCCTCTCTAATTGCAGGTATTTAGCTGTGTGGTTTCTCCTCATTTTGTCAGAGTAAAGCACTGGGGTGCTTGATCTTGCCAGCACAGAGCAGGGCAGGAAAGGGGACTGAGACTTGAGATGGCCAGGGATCTTCTGAATAGAAATGAAAAAGAGCCTGAGGTGTTAACCAGTATCCTTCTAGCTATTGTAAAGGTCAGAAGACTCCAGCATGCATTAAAACCTTCTCTTGAGAGCACTGCATGATGGAGGTCTTGGAGCTCTTCACTGGCATCCCCTGCCAGTCAGGTGTGTAGCAGGACCTGCATTAGCTCAGGTGCTTCACACCCACAACTGGCGTTTCATGGCTTTGGAGCAATTCCCAGTGTTTCTTACTTCCCCACCTGTGTGTGCATAGGCTGTGTAGAAGATGTTTTCTCTGCATTTTGGTGTGGGAGGTAGGGTGCTCAAAGCTCTGTTTCCATGTACTACTTACTTGCTTTTTACTGTTTTCTAGGCATCTGCTTGGATGCCTGAAGGCGAGGAGACACAACTCTGGTTTGTGTATTCAGCAAGTTCCTAGTGCATCTTCCAATGCCAACCAAGGAAAAGTTGTGTCTTACACCAATAAAAATAGATGTTACACTTGATCCCAGGCTAAAGGCATTGCTGTGGAAGCAGGATGTGTGACTAAAGATGGTGGGACTGACTTTGCTCTGGTGTTCCTATAGTACTGTGTAATCCAGCAGTGATCTGGGGGATGTGGTAGGGCTTGGAATGAGGACCTGCTGTTTCAAGGTGCAGGATGGCCTGTTTTGGCAAATCCAGAAGTGAGCAGGGGAACAGAGAAAGTATGCCTGTACAGTTGAAACCCAATTTTTCCTACAAAAATGTAGGGACTTTGATTGAGTTTATTCAAGATTCATATCTAAATGCTTGGTTTGCTTTGAAGATTTCAAACCTTCTATTTTTAAATCAGGCTACTTTTAAAGCCTTCGTTCTCTTTAAAGGCTAATGTGCCCATGCCATTTCTTGACATTTTTAGCATAATATAATAAATATAAAAAGCCAGATATCATCCATGTAGAGGCAGTGGGAAGCTTTGTCTCTTTTATCTCAATTTCTCTTTCTTCTAGCACTCTGTTCAAATAAGAGGGAAGACAGGGGCAAGATAGCATTTCAGACTTTTGCTCCAAAAAAGGTAGACTAGTACAGTTGGGGGATTTTTAAAAAGTTGGTATGCAAGAAAATTGATTGGGCATTCCATGTAATATAAAATAAAATAAATATATTACATTCCATGTACGATAAAATAAAAATGCTCAGCTATTCTTGTATGCTGTCTTCCAGTCTTCAGTAATAAGTGATCTACACAGCAGTTATTGTTCTGTGACATTTGGAAAAGTTATGAAACAGCAAAGGAAAATAAAAATAACTGATTCATAGAGCAGATAAATCTGTAAAATGTCCTTGACTTTTAAAAATGTCCTTGGAAAATATTATTCAGAAAAAATATAGTGATACTGTGGAATGCATCTCTTTACTACTTTTTTTTTGGTGTTTTGTATCTGTAGAATGCTGTTAGTGAGCGTTTGATGTCTCATGGAAGAATGGAAAAGAGAGCAAGAGTCCTGAGCCACCCAGCATGGCCCCAGGAGCCCTTAATCTACACCCAAGCAAGTCCAGTCTTGCTGCAGCTCCAGTGATGGTCAACAGCTGAGCTGGTCACAGCAGGTTTGGCTCGTGGTCTGGGGCAAGGCTGGCACTATTGGCAGCTGCCAACAGGCAGGAGCTGTGTGCCTGTGATAAACTGGAGGGACTGGGCAAACTTGGGTCTGGCAGTGCTTGCCCACAGAAATCATGTTGCTTGCCCATGCCTCCCTTTGCTTTTTGCTTGAGCTTTTAGCTCCTGAGGGAAAGGGATGGAGCACGGGGGGCTCCACTAGCAAGCACTTGTAAAGTTTTTGGTGACTTGGGTCATCTTACTGTGTTATCCCCTCTGCTCAGGTGCTCAGTGCCGTCCTCTGCTTTTGGCAGTCCAGCTTGAAATCTGCTTCTGCTTGGAAGCACACCCAGAGCATGGTCATTTTTCTTGTTTCTCTTTTCAAGAAATGAAAGTGCTTGGAAGCCTGTGGATTAAGCAGGGAGGGAAAGATGGGTGTGAACTTAAACTTTGGTGTTTGCTTTCTTTTACCTTGCTGGGGTGGCAGAGGTAGATGTTTTCCTTTGTGTTTTTTGCTGTTGTTATACAGGCATTTAACGCAGTCTAAAATCAGCCCCTGCCAGGGGAGGTAGTTTTTCCCTCTTCCCTTAGACATTCCTTCCTGTAGAAGGAGCTGCTTGGTGCAGTATCTGTATGGTATCTGTATGGCTAAAAATAACATTTTCTTATTTTCAGTGAAATAAATCCCCTGTCAAGCTCACCACAAGCTGCACAGACCCTGGTACTGATAGGAGCTGTTCTTGCCTCACCTTCTAATTCATTCATCAAAGCCTTGAGTACTTGCTAGTTTCGAGTAACTGTGCAACCTAGTTTGAGCTATTTTACCATGAAATAAAGAGGAAACAGTCATTCTCTGTTTTAGCAGATGAGGATGCATATGTGAAAGGTAATGTGGAGTCATTTAAGTATTTAAAACAGATCCAAAGCTGTGGAGAGAGTCCTACCATTTGGCCCTTTTCCTACCTAATGTGTGAATTAAATGTGCTTTCTTATATATGGCTTGTCACATGTTTTTCTAGGGCCTGAGGGCTGCATGTTCTGTGTTAGACCAATACATTTCATCATAACATAATTGCTTGGTGACAGATAGATCTGTCCAGAACAGCTGGATGTATCTAATACCACCTATTTTTCATGTGTACAGTTTGCCACCAGATAACCCCTTTAAAAATACTAGGGATTGGAAAAGATCCTTTGGGTAGCATGCACGCTCAAAACCACACACATGCACAAAATCAGAAGTACAGGTTGAGTGGAGATGGGATTGAGGATGCAGAGGTTATGGAATAACAGCAGCAAGCAAAGGAAGATCTGTGGCTGGGAAGCTCCCAAGGTGTGTCTCTGGGGTAGATTTCCCTTCATCTCTTCCCCATCCTGCATAAATCACATTGCTTCTAAAGCACAGGTTGTTTTTTTGTTTCTGCAGACAACCCCTGCATGATGTGAGTGAAGATGCTGTGCCAGTTCTTCTTATGTGTTGTACATTTTATGTGACTATAAAAATAAAAATTTATGCTCCTTGCTGCTTACTGTCTACATTTTTTCCTCTCATGTCTGCTCTGAGCAGTCATAAAAAGGTTATTGTGCTGTAGCAGGGATTTAAGATCAAAGATTTTATTAGCTTGCAGGAAAGCCCTTCCTTCCTGTCTGCATTCAAACCAGATAATTTCTCTTCTGTTAGCAGCAGGATCAAACCCTGAAAACCAATGGAAGAAGCTTCCTTTGACCTAAATGGTGCAAGGCCAAGCTTTTAGGCTCCTGTTTTGTGTGTCAAAGACTATTACTGTCACAGGAAGCATAAGCAGCCATAGCTTTCCTGCATAGTAACAGAAGACTGTGCTTCTAAAAATTACTCTACGAAGTATTTTTGCAGAGCAGCCTCCCCAGGGCTCTCCATCTGTTTTCATATGGAGATTAATAACAAATTGTTTGGCTAATAAACTGCTCCTTGCTATCTCTGAAATATGACCATTTCTTTTCCTTTGCTCCCATGGACAGTTATTAGATTTTCATATGCTCCCATATGGGAGGCATTGCTGGTATGAGGTGCACATCAATTGTTAATATTTCAGCTCCACAGTAAGGCTTTTAAAGGGTGAAGATTTTGGTGTGTGGCTGAAGGAACTGGTGCTGTGGACAGCTGTGTAGTGCTGAGAGCTGGCCTTATCCTTAGAATTTGTAAAGAAGAGGAAGAGAGGAAAACTGAGCTCTTTGTACATTACTGTGATTTCTGCAAGAAGCCCATTTCTTGTTTGCAACCACAGAAAAAATATTCCCAGGAAAAAAGGGACTGAGACTTGAATCTATTCAACTCAGCAGCACTGCTGTTGGATGTAGGGCTGATGGTGGTATTTTAAAGTGCTGTGTTCAGAAGTTCTGGACCAGCTGACAGGGGATATTCTAGCTGCTTCATTGGGAAACCGATGAGAGAAAAATATGTATGTACTGTGAGAACAGGTGTAAGATCAGTAGGGATCTTTGTGATCTTCAATCTGACTGTTCCCTAATGCAAACCAGAAGAATTCCCCTCTTCTGGTCAAGTACAGGTGACCAAAACTCTGCCAAGATAGCTGGTCCGGATTTGGAAGCTTCCCATGACAGTTTATCACCCAGTGATGTATACCAAGGGACGCCTACCCACTTTGTTAAAACACCCACCTAACATCTGCCCTGTAGCCTGTAGCTTTGTGTTATTTTTAAATGTTACTTGTAAATCATTCCCTTCTCAAGTCAGCAGGGACTGAACAAGGAGCTACAGCTAGGAACTTTGGGAATCTAATCAACTTCTGTGTCTCCAGACTTCTAATAGATTATTCCAGAAGTGATGCTTTTGGTTTCCCTGTTTCCAGGCCTGTTTTCCTCACTTTTGGAATCAGAATCTCACTGTTGTCTCAGAGGCTCATTAGGCTCAATCAGGTAGTTTCAGGGTTTTATAGATGCAAACCATAAAGTTTTACAGCTAATTTTCAGAGAAAAATATTGGAGCCTATTGTACCCTATTGTACTTCCTGAATGAATTTACAACAAAGAGATAGTTTATTTCATAGCATAAATTCATTCAATTTATCCCTGAAGGCATTAAAAAAAACAAACAACAAAACCAAACAAAAGCTTATGTGAATTTCTGTTTTCCAGCATGTCTGCTAATTTAGGCATAGATATTTTATGGCAGGTGTGATGGCAATCTAAACAGACTCTTTCCAGCCATGCTAAAAATATTGCTAAAAATGCTAAAAATATTGTCTTCTCTCAGTGATTTAGAAGTAGTCTGGCTTCTGGGGTAAGTTGAATCTTGAGGGATTTTTAAGTCCATTTTATGTGTCTAAATGGGAAGATTTATTTTCTCTAATGCACAAAAATAATCTGAATTGTTGAATTCTTCAAGGCTCCACAAAGCCAAATGGGCACAGTCTTAGGTGTTAAAGTGATACAAGTTTTGTGTGGGTGTGGTGTGTGTGAGCATAGGAGACATAAATAGTTGATCTAAAGTTCTGCACAAAATTTCAAAACAGACCAGCAAAATCTTAGATCTGTGGGAAGACCAGGACCATACTGCCAGATTTTAAAATTATCAACTTTTTTCTGTCATTCATTCAAGTAGAACTATTTCCCTAGCATTATGTAGGCTATAAACTATGATACCTGTGTTTCTTAGTTTCCTGTTAAAGGAAAGACTCAGTTACTAGGTAGAAGCTTAATTATTGGTCAAATGCTCTTTTAAATACAAATGTTCATGTAAATGTTCAACAGAGCTCTTCAGAGTTGATAAAATGTTATTAATTGTATTCAGATTTGTACCTAAAAGCTTCATGAATAATTGGCACAGTCAGTTTCCTTAAATGTTATGAAATCCAAGAACAATTAATCCCTTTTGCATATTCATGGAGCAGGATTTGTCAGCCTCGATGCATGTTTAATTATGTGGTTTTTACTTAGGCAGCTTTCCCATGTATGACAATTTCATTTGATATTGCTGTTAACTTTGCTTGAATGAGGAGTAAAAATTTATTTTTGTTAAAAAGATTTGTGGAGACTTGTATTGTTTTCTCTGTGCAATCAGAAGAATTTGCTGTGGTTCCTATTTCCCTCTCCAGCAAAGTCACCTTAATAATAATTTTGCTTTAAATCCACTGTATATTCTGTATTTTTAAAGTATGGCAACACTACATATTGCTAAATTGTTATAGTTTGAAACATCACTCATTTTAACATAATTTGATTAATTTTTGTAATATCTTTGCAAAGGGAGTAAATCATAAGACGATCAAAATGAGACAGGCTGGCACCAATATAGCTGTTGTAATGCTGGACAAGTACAGTGTTCCTGTTGCAATTGTATGTAGGCCAGTCACTTAAATTGGTTAACTTCTTTTTCATCTATGGCTTTAATCCTTTATTCTGATATATTTTGGCCAAAACAATTGTCTTTTGTTTGTTTCCAGCACTGCAGAGGAATGTTAAATTCATCCAGTAAGCTGGCTATGTTTAATCCCTTCTTATAAATGGTAATACTCTTTTCAGTAGCTTTGATTTGTTATAGTGAAAACTGGACCCTAAGAATCAAGCTAGATTAGATACCACAATACCTGTGTCTATGTAAGAGAACTGATGGTCAGGACAGTAACAGAGATCTTCAGATGACATTTAAAAGAGTTGGAGGTAACCGTTTCGAGGAAAATTCTGCCAATCTTTTCTGCTTGGTAAAACAAAGACACTTTTTCAGCCTTCTCTCTCATTTTAGGCTGGGAATGGAGTGCATAGTTTGGATACCAGCAGTGGGACATCTAACCAGAGCAAAGCATCCATGGGACCATTGCTGATCAATGACTTCTAAGTGCAGGATTGGTGCTGTTGGATTGGAAACAGGTGCTGCAGGATGCCAGGTGAGGTGACTGAGAGCAGCAGCGGGATGGAGGAGACTGTGCAGAAGGACAGCAAGTCTGGAGGCCAGAGCCCTCGCTGTGGCACAATGAGAAGGGCTGTGGCAACCACTGTCACCTTTGATGGGGAAGCCACTATGGACCGGAGGAAAAAGAAGAAGAAAGAATCCCGCCCCGAGTCAATAATAGTGTATCGGTCTGAGAATGAAAATAAGGTGGAAGAAGAACATGCAGATGAAGAAGGAGGGGAGAGGAGCTCTGAGGAAGGCTCCAAGTTCCTGGGTCAGTCTGTGACAGATGGTATGTAGTCCTGAGAACACTCACTTCATGTAAGTTTTTTTGATGCCACCATGCTCTAAGGTCAAATGGAAGTGACTGTGGGACTAACTGTCTCCAAGTCTGCAGGCAAGGAGAGCTTGAGTTCATACATGAAAATGCTCTGAAACAGAGAGCATTACAGCTGATTTGGGATGTCTCCCGCAGTTGGTTGGGGCTGATGGGTTGCAGTGCTATGCATGCATTAAGCCAATGATGTAAATTCTAAACTGTGATCAAGCCACTGTCCATGCCTGGACAACTGCCTGTTAAGTGAAAGGATGGAAGCAGATGGAGTTAGTGGCTCTACCTTTGACACGGAATTTAACTCATTATCTAGGATTTGTTGTTGCCTTCTGTTTGCATATACTCGGCACTGATTCCTCTTGAAGGGTGATTATTTGGCAAGCATCATAGGGCATCTTCAAATCACTTTCACTTCTGCTATCTGTCCTGGGTACCCTTGCAGGGAAGTGTGGAAGGCAGGTCCTGTGGCTAAATACTCTTGAATCAGCAGTGCAGGCTGAGAGGGGCTTAAATGCTCCTGGTCCACCAGATACACCAGATTCCCTCATGATCCCAGACCCTATCCTCATTACTTTCCTGCTGCCTTCCTACTTTTGTAGAGCACTTCAAGCTGCTCAGCCTCTTTCTAGGAGTTTCTGAAGACCTTCTTCCAAGCTAGTCAGAACTAAAATCAGGAGGAAATATACTCCATCCCCAAAGAGGAGTTTATGGCCAGTGCCACTGCATGGCCTATCCTATACCAATGTCACTTGAAAGCTAAGCCAGTCCCTTTGTAACTTTAACACATATACCAGCAGTGTCCAGTTTGATGCCTCTACTGATCTCTCAAAATGCAAATATAATTTTATGACAGTTTGTTAAGTTTTTCTAAACTTCAAAAATTAGTTTGGATTGAGGTACAGTGCAAATGTAAAGTGAAATATTAGCTATTCAGGTATAATTCCGTGTGTGGATTTGCTTATTCCAAAACAAGGATCTCAGTGATAGTTATATAATTAATCCCAAGTGTCCATGCTGTACAGGAATAAATCCATGAAGTAAACAGAGAAAACAGGCATACCATTTTCACTTGAGTTATTCTGTCCCATCTCATTCTCCTATACTCTTGCAACACTTTCCCTTCACATATTGTCCCTAGTGGACATACTGGAGTTTTCTCCCTTGTGATTTCTATCATGTGGAATTCCTGTCTTCTTCCTCATAAAATCTTCTTCCATTTTCTTCTGTGGTAATTTGCTTCATACTGAATTGCTTCTTCCATCTTTTTAAATTTGGTTATAACTGTAACTCCATATGCACTATCTAATTGTCTTTGGGGTCTTTGGGGATTTACACAAAATACTTTGTACAGAAAATAAATCTGATGTAGATGAGTTTATCTGTGTTGTAGGTGTCTGGAACATGCCTTTAGACAGCCGATATGTCACCTTGACTGGAACAATCACCAGGGGAAAGAAGAAGGGTCAGATGGTGGACATCCACGTCACACTAACGGATAAAGAGCTTCAGGAACTGGCTAAGTCAAAGGAACCTCCCAAAGAAGATGTGCCTGAGAAGAAGAAGTGTGATGTTGGGTTAGACAGAGGACCTCACATCGTCCTCTGGACCATCATCTGCTTCCCCATTATTTTTGTAGTGTCTTTCGTAGTTTCATTCTACTATGGAACCATTACATGGTACAATATCTTCTTGGTGTACAATGAAGAGAGGACCTTCTGGCACAAAATCACCTTTTGTCCCTTTTTGATTATCTTCTACCCAATTATAATTATGGTTGTTTCTTTCTCCCTAGGCCTGTATTCAGCTGTAGCCCAGGTAGCATGGTCCTTTGGGTACTGGTGGCACGCTGTCAGAGACATGGAGAAAGGATTCTGTGGCTGGCTCTGCAGCAAGCTGAGCTTGGAAGATTGTTCTCCATACAGCATTGTTGAGCTGCTTGATTCTGACAATATCTCAGGTAGTCTCTCTGGAAAAAGCTCTGCACAGGGGGTTGAGACCTCAGCAGTCTGAGCCTTTGTCCTGGATGACTATTTTGGTCCTATGCGAGTGTTCTCACCTAGAAAATAACACACTGATTTTTTTAAAAAAAACCCATATATATTTAAACACAAACTTAATGAATAAAGTTGTAGGCTGAGGGTCCTCTTTAAATGTCACAGAATGCAAGAATGCTAGCTTCACATGCTCTGGGTGGGGAGGTGCATGGCTTTCCAAAGATTTGTCATGTGTTATAGCTAATTACAGCTTCTGGGAATAGTAAGAAAATCTAGGTCTGCAGGGCTCTGGCTGTGTGTGGAGTAGCAGAGATATATTATGAAATGGCCACTTCTGTCAAGGTAGACTTTACTTTTCAGCGATAGGACATAGTAGTGACCTATGAAACAGTGAAGTCTCTGCTCGGGTATGAACTTCAAGAGATAGGAACCTATTCAGAGGTGAAGAGATAAATTGCAAAATGTGTGATGTTCCTGCAGTTTTCTTAGAAAGGGTCCATTCCCAGTCCTTCCAACAAGAGCAGCTAACTTAGGCAGGCTGACTGCTTAGACACTGTCAGAGTCCAGTGTCACAGATCACTGGAATAGTGGAAGAGAACAGCATAGCTGCCAACCAAGGCAAGTGAGTTCTACACTGACCCGAAACAGCCCCATTGCATGATGGAAGAGCAGGGCTTGCTTTGTAATGTGGTGTGTGGGGACCTGATGGGGCTGGCACCAAGATCACTCAAGTGGCTGCAGGTGCTCAGATAGGTGCTTGGAACACACCTGCAGTGGATATCTTGATATGTGCACTGCTAGAGAGGAACCATCTACAGGAGTCACACACAGTGTGCACTGCAAATGGCTGCATTATAGGGAGGAAACACCCGCTCTGACGAGGTGCCTGCCCCTAAAGAAGAGGCAATCCATTTACACCTCACTGCAATGCAGGTGTGGACTTGCAGCACCTGGATTTAGGGAGGTGGAGTTGAAGGTGCTTGGGATGCAAAGGGCTCTGAAATAAGTTATTCTTGTTTTCAAGTTACTGGAAGATATTGGAAGAGCTTTTGGACCTCCCCTTTCAAAATGGGGGAGTCCAGAAGTTCATGTGTATCCATGCCTCAGCTCTGGAAATCTGTGTTGCCTTCCTCGTCTCATCCCTCTTCCTGCTTAATTATTTAGAAGAGCAATGGATCATACATCTTCCTCCCCTCATGTCTCATTTTCATAATGGGTTTTCTTCCTTTCTGGATTTTTTATGGCATCATAGTGTGCTTCCTGACCAGGCTGAGGTGGCGACCATAGGCTGGAGAAATTTTAATTGTCTTTTTAAAAAAAGACAAGCAGAAAAGTTTTTTCAATCAGCTATTGGAGTTTTGGGCTAAGAAGGGGATGAGCAAAATAAAAGAGAGGTATAGCAGATTCTAATGGGGGCTGAGTAACACATCTGAAACATGGTTAATCTTCTCAGTGCTCCAGTTCAATGCTGCTGCTGGAAAGTTGGTGAGCCCCAAGCCAGAGGAGCCCACCATTTGCATGTGTGTGGTAGGTAAGTCGTGGTGTAGTCTTGTCAGCTGCACAGTCACTCCTGTCTCTGTAAGTATCTCACTTCTCCTGTCTCTCTATCAGGGGCAACTGCTCTAGTATTAGGATGGTAAAAGAACCATTCTCATAAGCTGGATTTCACAGAAACTAATGCTTTGTGTTGCATTTTAAGGTTGAGCTCAAGACTACACTGACTGTCCTGGTTAGAACATCTGGGAATTGGTGATGTATAGCCAAGTCTCTCTGATCCTCTAGTCCAGACACTGAGAAATAAGTAGTTCCTGCTGCATCCTTGGTCCCTGGGAGGTCAAAGGATCCTCTTAGCCTTGGCTGAAGGCTCAACAGTGAATAATGCACAAGCCAATATCAAGAGCAATCTTGGCCCCACACTAACTGAGAAAGCAGTGGTGTCCCCTGGGCACAGGTAGAGCCAGGCTGTGTTTGTTGCTTCCTACTTTCATATTTTACTGATGAAGTCTTTCAAAGCAATTACCAGCTTCCAGGAAAAAAAACTAAATAGAAAATAGACCCCAACCTGTGAGACAATGTCAGGTAGTTCAGTGGGATTCAAAGGGCTGACATAGCCTGGGTCTGGTTCAAGAAGTGGAATGCCTTTCACAGGCCTGTTCCAATCAGGCAGGCTGATTTGCCTCTGAATTAATGGAGATGCTGAGGCTAGGCCATGCCAGTGCTGGCAGTCTGTAGTGTCCTAGTGCAGCCACTCTGCTTAATACTGCTCCACATGGCAATTGCAGGCTCCCACATCGCTGGAGGGTGGGAATAAGTGAAGCTTAACAAACATTAAGGAAAAGGAAGGTCCACTGGCAAGTGTTCTCACGCTTTGCCTAAAGGGACACTGCTGGCATGAAAGGAGTGGATTGTGTATCTTGGCCCCAACATGTAGCAGACAAGTTTGGGGAAAGGATGGCTGGCAAGTGTGCATTGCTGCAGAGGGAGAAAACCCAATTCAGCTGTCACTGCCAAACAGCAGCTGTTCAGGACTAGACGAAAGGCTGAGGTCAGTAGCACAAAGAGCCTTCAGCTTATAGAGAGCTTGAATGATAAATACTAGCTCATTACAGAATACATCCATGTGAAATGTCTGCTGAGCTGCAGGATTTGCTTTCAGGATTGCTAGCAGCCTGCTGGAGTGGAGACAAAACCAAATCTGTGCCTCTTACTGCTATGTAGACAAAAAGGAGCATCAGAAGGAGTCATAGTATCCTCCCTCTGCAGTGGCAGGCTTGCTTCTGGGTTTGGAGGTCACATTTTGGTGAATATTCTGGGACAAATCCATCCTGTGTTTTCTACTTGTTTACACTTAACTAAGATTGCATTGGCTCCTGCTAAATTCAAGGCATTCTGTCATAGATTTTGGTGGGTGCTATTTTAAGCTTGGGGTTAGTTCTGGTGCTTGGGGTTAGTTCTGGTGCTTGGGGTTAGTTCTGGTGCTATTTGTAAAGGTTTAATTCAGATTTTTCTCTAAACAACTGGATAGCTTTCTCTCTTGCCCATAATCCTCTGTAGCAGTTTGCCTGTTGCAAAATATATAATCATTATCAATTGTTGTAAAAGAAAAAAAGCACAAGTTTTTGTTTTGTTCTATCCCGCATTCAGAAACTCCCAGGTGATTTCTGTTTATGTGCTACTGTCAGACTGCAGGGAGTTCCAGTTATTCTGATTGTTGAGTGTGTTTCTGGCTGCTCTAGTCTGGATTTTTTTAAGTAAAGATACTGTTTGCTGATTGTTATTTTAATTTCATTCCCTTTTCCCACCCTTGCTGGCCTGGGTGGAGAATAAAGATATATGTGGCTTTACAGGAGTGTTGCTCTCATGCTTCTGTCTGACTTTGTGTTAAAATCAGTGCTGTGGGACAGACACAGTCATTCTGTGCTGGTAAATGATTAGAATTCTTTGTATTTGAAGATCCACTTTAAAGGGTGTCTGAAATGGGTCTAAGTTCTACCCCTTGCTAAACAGTACCTATCCAGAATTGTCATATATCTCTGGGGCCTGGGTTCTTTGTTTTTACTTCATAGCTCACAAATGAAAACTTTTGATTTAATTTTACTCATTGGATATCTGTTTAGCTTTAGCCACAAGGATCTATATGGGGGGACACACTTCCATACCAAAACAGGAAGCACTTTTAACTCTACAAACATGGTTTGTGTGTCTGTGACTTGGGTCTGCTATTTACAGCTGTGCTGAGAAGATTTCTTAAAACCCCTGGGTAGTTCAGGCATGTCTCCAATAGGTCAAAGGAGAATCCACCAGTACAGTCTTTCAAGATGTCTAAATATTAAATTACACCTTTGTATATCTCCCACATAGTCTTATTACAGCCCTACCCTCCTGCTGGCACAGGGGAAAACACTTGAAATCTTCTTTCTTCTAAGAAGGAGAGATGGGTCTTCAGAAAAGCCAAACTACATTCCTAGCTGAGGGCTAGCACAGCTTCAGTGAAACATCTCTTTGAGCCAAAAAGCTACCTGCAGGTGATCCCCTTAAACTGGAAGTGCAGCAGTTGGAAATAGCAGGAAGGTGCTTTTGGTTTGATGCCTGCTGCAAACACAGCCAAGGGAACAGAATTGCTTATGTGGCAGATTTATGTTGAGGACTTCCCAACTCCAGTGAAGAACATAATGAAGGCCACTCAGCTTCCTGGTGTGACAGGGTGAGATGGAGGTAGTGGGCCCAGAGAATTAGCTCTTTTCTGTTCTCACTTCTGAGCTGTAAGGTAATAATTTTATAAGATAATGGTTATCAGTGAGAGACTTCTATTGAAGATCTTTGCATCAGGCAAAGCACACCTGTGTGACTGCACCATGTATCTCACCAGAGGGAGAGAAGGTGCTAATTCTGCCTGCTGACTTACCCACTCCATTCAGTTTCTTTGAGGACTGAAACAAGAACAGCATGAATGTGCTTTTATCCACAGTAGGTCCCTCAAATTCACCCTTCTAGCCCGTCTGGCCAGGACTTTGAATCATAAGGCCGGGATCCTGCAATTCCTTGCTATGATTATCAGCAGAAGTTGCACCATGGATCCTCATAACCACCCCTCACGGGTACCTTTTAGAAGCCGCAACAACTAGCTAAGAAAAGCCACTCCAATGTACTCTTGCACACTGAAGCATGCAATTACACTAGCATTACTGAGTGAAAATAAGGATGCACGGCCCACAGTTCTGCACTATGTTGGACACAATTTGGCTCAACATTTATGCAACCCCTTTTTGTCCCAGGCAGTGAATTATCTATAGGATCAGTGTCCTCCCTGCCTCTTTCCAAGCACTTGGCAGTGTGGACTGTGGAGGCAGTTGTATTAATGTGTTTTCATCCCTAGATTAATCCATGCACATTTATTCCCTGAATTGAAAAGGGAACTTAAAAAATAAAAAAAAAGAGAGAGAGGTTGGATCAAATTCAGGAGGCCAATCCACTTGGAAACACAACTTTTCAATTAATTTTGTGAATTAGAATAGACATTGTGTTTTCTAGTTTTAACTACTAAAGCATGATATCTCTTCCAACAGGCAGCCACTTAATGATGAGGGAAGGCTTGTTAGAATGTGTTAGGTCCAGGTAAATTACCAGGGGGTTCAAAAAGCCCCCTTAAGCATCCTTCCACATAACGGGTAAAGTGTGCTTGCATGCCAAAAAGCAGTCCAGATAAATGAGGCTTTAGGGTCTCTCATGTATCCCCCTTGGTCACCTAGTTCCATTAACTTTCTGTTCTCCTAATTTCTTGTCATTACACGGTACCTGAAGTCTGTCAGAATGCATTAAAATACAGAGGATGCTTGAGTCAGGCCAATGCATTTTTCCCTGTGTTAAAAAAAATGTCCTTGCTTTTAGTGTGCTAAAATATAAAATCTTACTCCCAGAGTGCAGCAGCTAAAATCCATTGTGGTTTGTATCCATTGAAATGAGAAATGCTATGGATGAATTTGACCTGGAGCCCCTTAAGATACAAATCTTAGATGTGATTTAGGGCTCCTTTTCTCAGCCATTTCTTTCAGGTGGAAACTTAGCTTCGCAAGATAAAAAAGGATTACTGATTTTGATAGTATGTTCTGCCTGCAAATAGGATAAACCCCCAGCCTCCCAAGTCATGTTCCCCCAGAGCATGGTTTATTACAAATTCCTCTAGCAGTAATCTATATTAAGACCAATATATTTGAAGGTGCCTTTGACTATCTTCCTACATATGCCAAATTCTTTCTGTTCCTATAGTGATAAGGTAAGACAATCAATTATTTCTACTATAAAATACCACCAAACTGGTTCATTAGGATATAACACAAATATGGCTTAATTTATTCTAGCCTGATTATCTGAATAACCTGCAGTTGTGATCCAAACACCCCAGATATCATAAATAAACTGGATGGCTTTTATAGTGTCAGTGCTGGGCATGAATCCAAAAGCTCCTGGGGTAGTCAGCCTAGGAGAAAATGCCTTTTATTCAGTCTTTCTAAAATACATTCTTGTCCTGAAGTATGAAGTGTCAGTTTCTAATGATGTACTTAAGTTGTATTTGTAGTGAGGTGCCCTTATAATTACAGGCAATTACTAGAATATCCTTCCATATAGAATATAATGGAGATTTTGCTTAATACTTTATCCATATAAAAATGGCATGCAGAATTAATAAACACAAACAATTTTAACCTTCATTAATTTATTCAAATGAGCTTCTCTGTGACCTAAGACAGGAGAAGAAATAATTTGTAGCATCTGCAAGTAGTAAAAAAAAAGTGAAATATTTAATATAATGAGAAGTATCATCCCAAGGCACACATAGTGTCCTTGCTAAATGGTATCTCAGTTCTCCCTAAATATGTGTTGGTAGAATTGCCTTCAGTGACTCACAGTGATTATAGCACTGGCTTCTCTCTAATGTGATTAAACACCGCTGGAGTGATGGACTCTAATATTGAAACAGGCTCCAAGGCAAAAGTTTCATGTCACGGTAGTGACTTCAGCAAGCCCCATGATTACATCAGGATTGCTCTGAGGCTCCAGTTCTATCCTAAAACCAAGTGTGTTTTGATGGCTGAATTTGCCATTTATTTCAATAGAAAGTTATAAAAAATTTAATCTCTGTCTTGAATGTCTAGTACAAAAAACCTGCAGAAATCATCATAATCTTGATGACTCCCTTCCAAGGAATTTCTGCATAAAATTACTGAGAGGTAAAACTTGAAATTATTCTTCCCCTTCCTCTACATATGACACTGTCACGTATCTGCTAGTGCAATGGGTAGTATCAATTTACACCAATAGAAACCAAACATAATCCCTTCTTTCCTTTTAAATATAAGCTCCCTCTTTCACATTGCTGCTTTGTCCCCCAGAGCTGTACAAACTAGAAACTCACAAGAATTAAAATATTTTAAACATGACACCTCCTCAATGCTGCAATGCTCCATTTTGAAAGTGTAATTAAAGCCAATATTCAAAAGATCTGAAATTTCATCCTTTCAGTCTGATTTCAATCTGCTTCCAAGTGCAGGCAAACAGACAGAAATTTAAAATGGGGTTCTCTCAGCTTAGAAAGATCCTTGTTTGGCAGCTGAAGACTCTTCATCCCTTCCCACAGTTGAATGGATAAGGAACAAAATCCTGTGCTATGAGGATTAAATTAGATTATTAGCCAGCATGTGTGCATGTGTGCATGCAAACATGCACGATGCTGGTGAGGCAGGATGAAACTAAAGAGGAGGATACTAAAGGCTTATCCTTGTGCATCTGCTAAGCAAATCCTTCATGCAGTGAGTTATCCCAGCTAGCTTGTCCTGAACAATCTGCTGCATGAAAGCGCTTTCAAGAGAGCCTGCAAACACAGCTGGGTTGCTAATGGCTGCCAACCAGAACACAGCACAGGCAGCGGTGTGATAAAAACTGTGAAACAAAGGGCACGTGCAGAACAAAATGAATGAGATTCTGCTCCTGTGACAACCCCATGTGAAACAGCAGCAACCACTTCGTACTTACTACCTCTTAATAAAACACTGCCTTTAACTTTTTTCCAAGCACTATTTGATACTCTCTTGCTGGGCTGTTGCTTTCTCCAAAGCAAATACACCTGACATGATCTTCTCCAGGAGCCCAGGCGCTCCGGAGCTCAGTTGAGCTGAACTTTTTCTATTTGTTTGAAAGAAAATCAGACCTTACACGACAGATAGTCCTATCAAATGTAATAAACAAAGAATTTGTTGTAACAGATTTAACAACTAATCCAGCAGAAAGATCCGCTGGAGTTGTTTCCAGTGATGTCTGGGGCTTTTCACTTACTCAGCAGTGGGAAATATTTCACCCCTCATGATACCAGGCTGAGGGGCCCTTGCCTCACTGCCTGCAGAAATCCTTTGGCTAATCCACGGAATTAGAACTCGTGAAGCAATCCTAAACGGAAACACAGATTTTAGATGTAGGAAGACATTTTTAAATCTATCTCCCCAAAAGGCAAAATGTAAGAGCATATGTTTTTTGCCGCTATTATTGCCTAATTTCTGCCAGCTTCATGTGCGGAAATTCCTCAGCAGTTCGGCGGTGCTGGCTCAGTGACGCTCCCTACGCCTGCGGGCTGCAGAGCTGCCTCCGCCTGGAGTCTGGGGTCACGTTGCCCTCCAGTGGCTGAATTGAAAAACGGGGATAAAAGGCCACTCTGTTTTAGAAATGCATCCAGAGAGGTCTACACACCATGAAATTGCAATGGAAATACTAAGAATTTATGTCATGCTAATTTTTAATATATGAATGTAGAACTAATCCTTCCCTTCCTTCCTGTTCCCTGGAGGTATGACAGTCTTCATCCTCAGGAGTTCATGCTGCTCTTTCTCTGGCTTGCCAGGTTTATAGGGTGGGCCATGGGAAAATGTTTAATGAGAAGCAAATACAGCATTTTAGTTCGTCCTTATATTTGAGAGTGTGGTCAAACCCCATTTTCACAAATTACACAAAACAATCTCTCAATAATACACACCACTGTAATGTATACGTTCTTCTCAAAAAATACTTTTGAAGTATTGAAATAGATTATGACATTGCCTGACAAAATCCGGTCCTGTAGTTGCATCTGTACCACAGTGTAGAGAAATACTTGGTTAGGGTTGGAAAAGAAACTTTAATGTCAGAAATTCCTATAATTTGGAGCTGGACTTTTTCATCTTTATTGTTCTCTTTACTTCTTACAGAAAAACAAATAAATAAAGAAAATGAAATTACATTGAATAGACTCCTCATGAGAGGTACATGAGATTCAGCTGGGATGAAACCTTTGGACCTACAGCATATGCTTCTGTCTTTTGAGCTAATTAAATAATTGACAGCTGTGGAAGACTGTCCATTTACAAAGGTCATCGGCAATCAGGCAGCAACACAATTAACATCAGCAGCAAAAAGGGATTAGAGATAAAACAGGAAATTTCAGACTGTATTTAAACAGTGGAGATGTTTTCAAATCAGCTGAGCCAGGTGAGTTCCATCCAAGGCAAATACAAAATGGGCAAAGCAAGCTTTACTGATTTCCCTTGAAAATCATGTGTGAGATTAAAAATATAGCATCTACTTTGAAAAGGGATGAGAGAGGGTAAAGATGTCAGGGAGTTAAAGATTCTTGGTGTTCATATAGTGTAAAGTAGAATAGCAAATAATTAAACCTTTAGTAGGTGCTCAGAACATAATAAGTAAAAGGAAAACAGGGGAGGGGGGATTAAAGGCAAATGTTAAATCGTCCTCCCACCTTCTTAATTTTCATTTTTCTTTAGGAAGGCTCTGATGCTGTTTTAAATTATATTCTCCTGTGCAGGCTGAGAAGTGTTGTGCATTTTGGTGTATGACAAAATAGCAGCAAAAGCAGATAGAGTGATATATCTTAAGCTGTGCCTAGTACTTATTCCCAGGACTGGCTACCTTGGGCTGTGCAGTGTCCTTTTATGACCTGGGTGACAACAAAATAGTTCTTATGAAATTTGGAATCTCACCAAAATGAGGGAGATGGAAAGCACCATGGCTGAGAAGATTAGAGCTAAAAAAAACCATCACTGCAATTTCATAAATGGATTGAAAGAGGAAAGAAACCAGGATTTAACTTGTTAGACATATGTGCTGTTCAGTTCATTGGGAATAAAAAACAACAGGTGGAAGAACTACTGGATGAGCAGCAATTCTGCAGGACAGTACATGAAGACTACAGAAGAGTGTGATTCTCAAGTGTGACTCTGTGATACTGTGGAAAAGGTAAAAAACACATGGGGGAAAATGGGCTGTAAACACTGTTGGACTGTGATTTTATGCTTTCCCTCTCTGTGGCACTTGATAAGGCCTCTGCTGGTGTATGATAGCCAGTGGAAGGGGTGTTTTTCCTGCTTGGGAAATGTGTAATCACTGCATAATTTGGAGAAGGGAAAGGGATGGGAAAGAGGAAGCTGTAAATTCAGCAGCTGGGGTTGGGGGCAGTGAGGAGGAAAAGCAACAGAGGAACCGCAAATATGGAGCCTCTGTCTCTCAGCTCCATGCAAAAGGATTTGAAGAGCCATTTCTCCTCTGCAGTACTATGGGTCTAGGAGTTCTGGGTGTGCTGCTTTGAAGCAGTTTATCAGCTGTGATCCACCCATTTGCTACTATTCAGGAGCCCCTGAGCTGGAATGTCCTGGCACAACACACTCCTTTCCTTTCTCTCCTTCCTATGTTTTTCTTTTGTGTTTTCAGGCAAGGTTGGATGGTGTAGTATAGTCTTTACTCTTTTGCTAATTTTCCTACTGCAGTAATGTCTTTGTTTCCTAAGAGGCTCATTTCTTTGCATTACATGAACTAAACTGAAAATGGACAGAGCAGGTAGACCAACAGATGAAAACTGTTAAATCCCCCAAATGATTTTTAGAAATTATTTTTCACTTTATTAAAGCCACAGTTTTTTAATGTGTCAAATGTTTTTGAGTTACCGACAGAGAACAAGCCCTGTGGACTTACAGCTGAACCTCAAAGCCAAAGACCAGTTTTATTTTAGAGAATTGATCTTTGAGATTTTTTTTCCCCACAGGTGTATTCCACAGAAGCAACTAAGCAAACACTGTGACTTAGACTTGCATCCCTTGGGAAGGACCAAGAAGAAGAAATCACTAAACAGACCAAATAAATTCTAGTATTAGTCTGCACCACAGTTTTGGCATTTGCTTTCAAGCAGGTGTTTGAAAAGACCTCTTGGGAGAAGACAACAGCATACCTCACAAAGCCCAACACAGGAGGATGCTCATAGATGTGCTTCCAAGCTCTGCTTTGTTTTGGGCACCAATTTCCCATTTACTTTGTCTTCCAGCTTGCTGCCAAGATTGTGCTGGTGGAAATACAAGACTGATTGGTGTCATAGTGTTTTTGCCATGCTTTATTTGTAGAAAATTCAGTTCATAATTACTCAGTTTGCAGTTAGCACCCACTTTTATGTATCATCCCAGGCAAAGAATAGGTAATGATTGCAAAGTTAATTTGCAATCATTCTATTTTTCTGTAGAAAATTCTGCTCCATGTATCCACTTAAATAAAACTATTGGGCTAGATCCCAAATGGCTACAGTATTCATCTTTCCACCAGGCATTTATCCAAAGTTTTACCCTGTGGGTAAAGAGGGAGAAAGGCCAAGTCATCTTGCTACTTTTACATTTAAGTCATTTACATTTGCTCAGAGATGCCATAAGCAGATGGGTCTCAGCTGTAACTCCCTGGGTAATACATTCCTTCTTGTAAAAAACCAGGCAAGCCATTTTCCTTGCTGCCTTGTAAAGGCAATGAGCGAAGTTAAGCAAGTTAAGCACAAAGCAGACCATTCATTGCTGCTTCCTAAGAGTGTGCTTATTTAATCCAGGCTCGGTTTTGGGGAGGAATTAACCAAAAAAGGAGTGAGCAGAGCAATGAGTGAGAACCTCACTGACACTGAGGTGGGACTCACTTTGGTGTGAATGAGATTACAGCTGATCACTCTGGATCCTGAGTCCTCTAAGACATCACAGATTTATTATTTATACCGAGACTGACATTCTGTACAATAGGAGTGGACAATTAATCACAGACTTTTTTTTGGATGCTTTTACAAGCAAAGATCCTCAAATCCTTATCCAGGCTAACAAAGCCCCAGTGCCCTCAGAGCTGATTAGTCAGATCTGATCATTATCAACAAGGGAGCTCTGTTCAGACTTGCAAAGGAAAAAGGAAACATAGATTAAGGTTTGTTTCAGGAATGATTGGCTGATCTTCCTTTGCATGGTGGAAACAGCTCTGAAGAAAACTGGCAGCATGAAGGCATGAACTGGAAATGTTTGGGTTTATTGTTCATGTATTTTGTGAGAGAGCTAAAAGCCACCATTTATGTCAGACTGAAAGCTAAAGGATAGGAATATCACAGATGGAGTTCCATGGTTATAGATGTCTTTAGTTTTACTCAGACCTTGTAAGGAAATAGGATCCTGGTGTCTGGGCTGGGCATACAAACCTCCTGCAGAAGTTCCCAGTTCTGTCCCAAATTGGGTTTCCCTGAGTTATGTTTGCAATTACACCTCTCGCTGGACCAAAGTCTGGGATTCAGCTTTCATGTCAAATCTAGTATTCAGAGAGAAGGGGTTTATGTCAGTATTCTGTTCCAGCAGTCAGGGCTGGGGTTTTACTTTCCAACCCCAGCATAAGAATAAAATGTTCATTGATCACGATGTGTTGTGCAATGCTTTTCTGCTGGTGTGTGAAAAGCTATTGCTGATGAAATTGGTGAGTTCTTGTTTCTCTCTGTTCTTCCCTTGCTGGTATGCACATCTCCTGTCTTGTGCCAAGAATTCAAGCTATGTTGGAAATCAGCTGGTGTTTGCCTGGTTGTGAGCCCAAGGTGGGGCTTTTGGACTAAGAGAATATCAGGAATAATAATAATGATAGCAAGAGGCCTGATTTCCTTGGCTCATTAATCTGAAATCTCCTTGGAGACAGTCAGGAAGACAATGCAAGATTTTCTCTGGCAGTAGCTGACTGGGGTTTTTTGTCTACCGGTTTTCCCTAAAATGCTTGTCACATTGCCAAGCTGCTCTGTACCTTTGATATGCAAAGTGCTTTGAAGAGAGAATCCCTCAATTACCCATATTCCCAAAGCATGGCAATGCAGTAAGGAGGAGAAGGGGATTTTTGTCTTCAGACATCACTCAGTATAAAAAAGAAACACTTGTGTTTGTACGGTCATCTTCTGATACAAGATTTTTGAAGTGTTCGTACTCTTTTATAGCTATACTAGTATCACCACTTCGAGCACTGTTTTGAGAATAATTGTAGATAATATGTGGGTTTTGAGATATACCTAGAAGTGAAAGATGCTGGTAATGATATCCTCGGAGGATACAGGAAAGGTAATGCAGAACAAGAAGTACTCAATACATGTGATGAAATACTTGCCATTCTCATATCTCTCTAATGATTTAATAGCCGATGGACACCAAGATATACCTGATATAGCATCTGTTTTACTAGGACTTCTTAAAATCAGTGGGTTCCAATTAGATCAAACACCCTGGATGTATCGTGGTTCAGAAATTCTCCCTGTTGTTAAATGGTGGGAGAAAGCTAGTGTTGTGCCAGTGTTTAATGAACAATTCTGATCCACTGATAATTCATGGCTTCAGAAAGCCAGAATCCCTGTCCAAGTGGTGAAGGGAATGTCTGGTCCCCAGCAGGCTGTGTCCTGTGGACTCTGGGGTGCCATGAAGAGGAGGCTGGAGGGCCCTGGAGACAGCCCCTTTGTCAGGGGAGTTGTGTTGGGTTTGGCTGAGATAGAGTTAATTTTCTTCACAGCAGTTGGTATGGAGATTTGTTTTGGGCTCATGCTGAACACAGAATTGATAATACAGAGGTATTTTTGTTATTGTTGAGCAGGGCTTATAGAGCCAAGGTCTTTTCTGCTTTTTGTACAGCCACATTGGCAAGAGAGTTCAGGGTGACATAGTCGGGAGAGATGACTCCAGCTGACCAAAGGGATATTCCAGACCACATAACATCATAGTATATAAAGGGGAGAGAAGGGAGAGAAGGAAGACGAAGGGAGGATATTTGGAGTGATGGAGTTTGTTTCCCAAGTCACTACTACACGTGATAGGGCCTTCTTCTCCTGGAGATGGCTGAACCCCTGCATGCCCTGGGGAAGCAGTGAATTAATGCCTTGGTTTGCTTCGCTTGTGTGCATGGCTCTTGCTTTTTCTTATTCAACTGTTGTTATTTCAACCCACGAGTTTTCCAGCTTTAATCGCTGCGATTGTCTCCCCAGCGCGGCTGGCGGGGGATGAGTGAGCGGCTGTGGGGGCTGCGCTGGCAGCCGGGGTCACATCACCCCGGGGAGGGACGGGGGAACCGGGAGGTGCTGTAGGACAGGACAGGGCAGAAGAGCCTCCGACACTTGCCCTGCCACCGCCTCTCCTCAGGGATCCCAGTCCACCCATCTCGGGCTTGTCCTTGGCTACTCTCTGCTCACATTATGGTCAAAATGACAGCCAGGCCTGAGAGATGTGGCATTTTGAGGAAGAGCTGGGGAGAGCCCCGAGAGAGATGTGCGGGGCATCCGACATCTCCCTTCCGTCTCCCACACCCCAGCCATGCCCAGCTCAGCTTTCCCCTCAGCGNTGCACCGCGCCCCGGCACCAGCGCCATGGCGCCCAGCGGCAAGGTGAGCGCGGGGGGCCGGGGGTCCCGCCGGCTCCGGGAACCCACATGCACTCATCCCTGGCACCGGGCAACCCCTCCCCGTGCTGGCCGCCGAACCGCCGCCGGTGCAAAGCTGACTAGCTCAGAGGGAATCGGTATTTCTGCTTTAGAGCGCAGTGCAGCTCCCGCAGCAGTGACTGCCATTGCTCTTGCTAGAAAAATGGTAGAACTATTTCAACTCTGTTGAAAATGCAGTTTGTATATGTGGTGCGTTTAAGGAAACTTGTTGGTGAAAGCTGTGTTAAGGTTTCTTTTGATACCGGGCAGCTTAGTATCTGTTAAACACAGCTTTATCCGTGCCGCTTTCGCCATCTCCTTCTCTGGTTTATGATAGCTACTTCAGCACCGAGAGGCCAGAAATAAAGGCAGGCTTGTTCCATATCGCGTTTACAAGTACTCGAGCAGATCGGGTTGATTTAGCTCAGATGTGACAGTGATGACCTGCGGTCACACGTGCGAAGCATCGGGAAAATGCCATTTAGGACCCTGCACCTGGCAGCAGCAGCTCTGGGTGCTCAGGCGAGATGCCCAGAGGTCAGTAACAGCTGAAGAGAGACACAGACAGAAGTTACCATAAGAGCTGCCCTCTTCCTGAAGGAGGATTCCACATACCTGAACGGGCAGCCAGCTTGGGTTTGCTGCTTTCCAGAAGAGAATGTTGGCACTTGACACATGATCGGGTGTTTTGTAGGCAGAGCAGTAGCTCTTCACTCCTGCACTTCTTTGACTTCTCTGCTGCCATCCAGCCATCTCTGAAGAGAATCTTACCTCTTTTGGACAACAGGATGGATTTGATTGCCAGCCATTGTGTGTTTTTAGGGAGCACAGCCAAGGAGGGTCTGCAGCTGCTGATGTGGGTAGAGGGATTCTTCAGGCTGGAGGGTGGGCACTGACAAGGCTCTTGTGAGAACACAGTGCAGCCTCAGTAGCTGCCTCTGTTCCATTTTAAGCTTCTGCAGGTCTGGCTGACTGAGACATCCATTCCCAGCTCCCAGGCAAGCCACTGGTGAAGCAGGATGAGGAGTCAAGTGCTGAGACTGAGTATAACCTACTGGACAACTTGTAGAGCTCTGCTGATCAGCCTTTGTTTTTTCTTTCTTCCTCTCCTTGCAGGATGCAGGGGATTAAACCAGTGCTTGTTAAAATGTCAAGGAAAGTGCACAATATATTCTGGTAAAAGAAGGAGGGTAAGAAAATAGCTTGAGAGGTGCTAATGCAGAGCATTAGACTTCTAACTTGGGCAAGTCATTGTTAACTTGGTTTTAAGATGTGTGTTTTGGTGACAAAAATGATCAGGTTCTTTCAGCTGATCTTTGAAAAGGTACTTGGAGTTGCTTGCAAGGCTGTATGCAGAGTTTAGACCATCACCTTTTCTTTCTGTTCATCCATTTTGCTTTGCAAAAGCAGACTCTGGATCTTGTGTCTCTTGACAGACTTAGGATTATTGCCCACATCTTTTTGTCAGCTTCATTTCTTCTGGAATTGGATATATTTTGTATTTTAAAACAAGTCAGCAGGCTCCAGCTTAGGTAATACCCAACTTTCCTGTGTTCTGGCAAACAATTTTTTCTGGCAGTGTAATTTAATCTACTGGCAACTCATCAAAGAAGGTTTTGATGTATATTTAGGGAACTTTGATTTAATTCATGAGAATAAGTTTGAGCTGGCCTTGGACATGCAGGGCCTCATTTTGCCGAATTCCTCTTGCAGCTACATTCACCTGGATGATTAATCAAGATAAGGGTAGTCTGTGAGATACTTTAGAGGAACTTAGAATCAAATGAGAAAATGAAATTGGAAGAAACAATTTTATTTAATTCTAGTGTATAAATCAATTCATGGGCAGACTTGGGCAGTGTTTTGTATAGATCAGTTAAAGAGGTGATCAGAAATGCAAAAACATAGACTAACTTGAGGGAATTAAGCCCCTAAATTGAAACTGGAATTCATCCTTGCAGTTGTCACTTAAAAGATCTGTTTAATTTCCTAGTGCAGAAAAGCCTTTAGATCCCTAATACTTTCATGGGGTTGTATAGAAGTTGCATGCCGTTTACGGGTTATTGTGTAACATAGGATTTTTTTTCCCCACTGAAGTGTCTGGAACATGGTACAGGATTAAATTATTTTCTTTTAAGTGCAATTATACCAGTTCTGTCTTCCACCATTGTCCCTTATTAACAGTTACTTAAAAGAAACCCCTTGTAGTGTAGTTTGAATTTTAGGTTTCATATGTACCCTTTTAACCTTTTAAGTAATTATGCTTGTATTTTATTTTTTATTGTTACTCATTCTTTCCAGGTGGCAATAGTGCTCTGCCTGGATGTAGGCCTTACAATGAGCAGTTGTTCCCCTGGTGAAGAGTCTTCACTTGACCAAGCCAAGAAGATTATGACAAAGTTTGTGCAGCGACAGGTGTGTGTGACTTCAGAAGTGTTAAAGAGGGAGAGGAAACAATAACATCTGTGAAACATTTTCTTCATTTATTAATAATTGAAATTTCAACACTTAATAATTACCACACAGAAGACTCATTTTGAGGACTGAATCAACCAATTTTATTTGTTTTATACCAGATAGCCTCTTGTCAATTTGGTAGTTTAATTATATCTAACTTTGTCTACTCACTGTAAGGTTACATTTTGAGAGGATAGCACTGAATACGTAAAAAAAGTAAATCCATTATAACTGATGTTTCAAAATTAGTTCAGGTTGCTGTAATCTGCCTAACACAGTTGTGTATTAATCTGCTTGTGTTTTTATGCTTTTTTTTGTGTTCTCTGTATCTGCAGGTTTTTGCTGAGAGTAAAGATGAAATCGCTGTAGTTTTGTTTGGCACTAATGGCACCAGAAATGACCTTGCCAGTGAGGATCAATACCAAAATATCACTGTACATAGGTCACTAATGCTGCCAGATTTTGATCTGCTGGAAGACATTCAAGATGTGATTAAAGCAGGCTCTAAACAAGCAGACTGTATCCTTTTGCTGCAGAGCACTTCTTGGACTGATTCAGCTACGTAGGAGACAGGAAGTCAGTGTTGTGAAATTGGGCTCGGTCTCCCAAGTTTTAACTACTATCAGAGTTGAGCTAATTTGTGGTTGTGAGTTTGTCCAAAAGCAGATTTAGCTGCTTTTTGACGTTCTTTTAGGCTAACAGATGTAGCCTTGGCCTTAAAAGGAATCATTGCTTTTATGCAGAAATGTTCTGTTAATTAAAGAGAACAAAGATAGTAATATAGTTTTGGGCCTCAAATAAGGCATGTATTTTTAAAATAGCATTACAGAACTTGGTTTATGCTTTTTAATAAAAATGTTGTTTATGAAATAAGTCAGCAGAAGTACCAGAAACCAGACTGTCATGGTTTTAAGTCCAGCTGGCAACTCAGCCTCACACAGCTACTTCCTCATTCCCACACCAGTTGGATGGGGAGAGAATTGAAAGGGTAAAAGGGAGAAAACTTGTAGGTTGGAATAAACATGTTAATAGGGAAGTTCAAAGCTGTGCACACAAGCAGAGCAAAACAGGGAATTATTCACTACTTTCTGTGGGCAGGCAGGTGTTCTGCCATCTCCAGGAAAGCAGGGCTCCATCAGAGTTACCAGTTACTTGGGAAGACAGACACCAGAACTCTGACTATCTCCCCTTCCTTCCTCCTTCTTTCTCCCAGCTGTACATGTTGAGTGTGATGCCAGGTGGTGTGGGATATCTCATTGTCCACGTGGGGCCAGCTACTCTGCTGCACTACTCTCCTCCCAGCTTCCTGTGCCTCCCCAGCCTCCTCACTGGCAGGGTGGTACAAGAACCAGAAAAGGCCTTGCCTCTGTGCAGGCACTGCTCACCAGCAGCTACAACATCCCTATATTGTCATCACTGTTGTCAGCACAATTTTGAGACACAGCCCCATGCCAGCTCCTGTGAAGAAAACTAGCTCTACCTCAGAGAAAGAAGAGAGGTTTATCTGATTTATTTATAAAGTATTTCTAACATTGCCAAATATCACTTCCTTGTTTGAATAGCATTCATGTTTGAACATGTTCTGCTCTTAGTTACATATATGAGTTTTAAAGGGTGATCGATATAGTGTTCCTTCATGTGTTTCATTTGCATACAGTTCAGTTTCCTGTGTTGCCTCTCTCTGGCCGTAAAATGATTGCTGTGAGCAATATCTGGGCACTCAGAGCTGTTTCAGAGAAATGTGCAACTAGTCAGCTGGCTCACACATTCCCATTGTGTGATGAGGAAGAAACTAAGAGATTGTCAGATGCAGGTGCTTCGAAGAAATATTTGCATGAGAAAATTATATATATTAAAATTTTATTGATGGATTCAGAGTAACATCTATAGCTCCTTATTGGACTTGAGCCTCTCATTGACAGTTGAGAGGCTGGGCTCTGAAGTTGTCTTTCTAGTATTCCATTGGATACGTGGGGCAGAGACAAGATCACAATACACACAACTTATATAGGACTCTTTTGCACATTAGTTATTTGAAAAGTACTTACCTCAAAAGAGTATTTCTTAACTAAAATGCATGTTTGTCAGTCTTTGAGAGGGAGTGAAAATGTAAAATTGTTTTATATGAAAACCACTTTTTGTTACTTGATTCATATTCTGAGATTTTTCTTAATTTTGCTTAGTTTTGGATGCTGTTATTGTGTGTATGGACTTGCTTCAGAAGAAAACAATGTGAGTATGTAACTTGAAGTTTTGTACAGATGTCTGACTTTGCGCTAGTCTGTTTTCTTGTCAGTCTTACATTTCCAGTATGTATAAACATGGGAAGTGCTTTCTTAAAAAAAAAAACTAGCCAAAACAACATTAAAGATAACACACTACAGAAGTTTGTCTCCGAAGAATCCTTGTGAGACATCTGACTTCTCCAGACAACTGGAGAGTTTTCTGAGGCAACTGACAGCTCTGCAGTAGAGCCATGAGTATATTAACACCATTACAGGAGGCACAAAGCCTTCCCTTGCTGTCACATTCCTTGTGCTCTGCTTTCAAAATGTGTTAATCTGGATTTTAAAATGCTTTGAAAAGGACTACTGAATTTAAATGTGATGGCACATTTTAGAAAGAAAAAAAGCAAAACTAGAAAGGTGAATTTCTTCAGCCTAGGAATTTAAAGACTGTTGGCTGTTTGTAAATATGGAGGCTGTGAGATTTAAAGGTGAAGTAGGAAAAAGCACTCTCTAAGCTGAGAAAAAATGTTGACATCAGTGTTACAAAGTTGTCAGTGAATGTACTTAGGCTGGCAAGGTGATGCTAACACTGAGCTAGTGGTGTAGGAAAGGAAGGTAACTTTACTTCCTCTTAAACCAGAGCTTGAACATATTTCTAAAAAGGTTGTATGATCTAATTGTAAGTGCAGAAGACTAGACTTTGTGATGCAATTTGTATTTTTGTGAATATAGTCTAGTCAGTGTGGAAAGCTGTGTCCATTTAATTGTTAAAACTGAGCTGTGAATGAAAATTATTGTATTTATGCCATTACAGCCTTGAATAGCTATGGAGCCCTGTTTTTTTCTGTAGCCTGTATGCACCAACCCCTTTGATACGGAGTTTGCCTTCATTTGAGAAAATACTATAGGGCAAAAATTCAAGAAAATCTTATGTTTGATTATCCAGATCAAAACTGTACCAATTCAACTGAATTTTGTTCTGTCATTGGCCAGCCTTCCTGATCTGTACTGTTTCTACTTCTTAGTATGTTGTCCTGAAAGTCCCTCTTCTCCAATGAATCTACTGAATTAGATCACTAAAATGGAGCCCCCACCAACAACAGTAATTTAAAATACATTTTCACAAGAACAGACTTACAGCTGCAAAGGAAGTAACTAGTGTAATCCATAAACAGCCTAACATATTTTATTAGCATTTTATCCACATTGGTGAAAATTGGCAGAATTCCCTTCATTTAGATGTAGTTAGTGATTTATATAGCCACAGGGCTAGAGTCCTCAGTTTTAGGGTAGAAGGGAGGAAGGGGAATGATATAAACACTTAGGATGAATAATATAACCTATGGTAGAACAACTTTTGTTGGGTAGGTTTATTTGGTTTATTTCATTTTACAAGTGTATTTCTTAGTAAAAGTAATTACAAATATATTACTTTGGTTATTATTTTGCAAGGAAACAATTTTAAAATGGCTTTATAATATTTTCAATATATGTAAATGTTTTTATCTCTTTTAAGAGGAAAGAAATACGAGAAGAGACACATTGAACTGTTTACTGACCTCAGTAGTCCTGTCAGTGAGGATCAGCTGGGAATTATCATTGCTAACTTGAAGAAAACAGGAATTTCACTTCAGTTTTTGTGAGTATGAGAATGGCTGTTATGTACTATGCCATTTTTAAAGGGAAATTATTCTTTCTTAATAATTATCTTGAAATAGCTGGTGGTCTGCTGGTTTATGGTTTCTTTAGAGGTGTACCAGTAAGTAATATGATTATTTTAAGTATTTCTATCAATTATACATACCTTGAATTCCAGTTATGAGACAAAGTCCCCTTGGTTAAGTAATGTCCAAATAAATGTTAAGATGATGGTTTCTTCTCCATATAAGCTTATAGCTTACAGCCAGAGTCTAAAATAGGAAACAAAAGAACAATATAAGCAGAGAATTGGGAAACAATAAGCCAAAAATAGCCTCAGCAACAGTGGTTTTGTCACAGAAGCATCCTAGATCCTTTTAGGTAAGGATGTTACTGGGAAGAAATAATGAGGTCATGTTGCAGATATGAGTAGCTTGATTCTAGTGTCAGCAGAGGAGCAGGTCTGAATAGAAGGGTTATATTCACAATGATGGGCTTGGAAAATAGGAACAATGTCTTAAGTGTTAGAACAGGGATCCCTTGATAGTCGCGCTGTAGATACAGGCATTGATCCAAACAGTCAGTGGTGGTGTTAAGGTCTGTATTAGCTGTTGCGTGTGATGGCAACTGGAAGCTCCGAGCCTTCTAGAAGAGTTTATTTAAAAGCAAAGCTTCATGTGGCTGCTTATCATGAATACTCTCACAGGAGAAAGTTAAAGCTCTAGTTTGACTTCTGACCTTGTACTTTTACCTAGATCCAGCATTCTGTAAGGAACAATGTTATGAAATTAATAATGAGTTCATTTAGGCCATTTGCCAACCCATCTGGAAGATAAAAGAGGGGTTAGGTAGGAAAATGTGACTGAAAATCATGGTCTGATCCACCACAAAAAAATCTTTGCCTTTGCTTAGGGGAGGCTGGGTACAAAAATGTCAGGTTCTGTCTACACAGCAAAAAGCACTTATGCTTCCAACGTGACTTACCCCTCCTGGCTTATTTGAGCTGTTGTTGGCACTGGAGGCAGTAGAGGTGCAACACCATGAATCTGAGTACCTCTGCCAGTCAGAGTACATCTTTTGGAGCCCTAGTATTCAGCAGCTGCTCCCTTGTTTATGAATCACGAAAGAAATGTTGTTGTTAGAGCACTAGCTGTGGGTTTGCACCCTGACTCCCAGGGACAGGAGCAAGGAATTATTTGATTTTTATTCCTACAAATGCAAAATGTTTGTTTAAAAATAAATTCTTGCTAAGCCTTTTGTTATAACCTCTGTTTCCATCTCTTGTGCCCTGTCCATAGACTAGATTGTAACTTGCAGCAGATAGTTTGTTTTCCTCCCTGTTTCCAGGTGCCAAACACATGCTGAGTGTTGGGTATTATGTACTTCTCATCACAGTGGTCTCTGGACATGGTATAGTAAAGTAGCCTAGCTTTTACCTGTCAGAGGTTTGAAGCTTTTTGGTGTTGCCATCAGCTTAAAAATTTCAGTGGAATCTGCTTCCTAAAAAAGTACCAAACACTTTCCTGAAGCTTGATCTTTAATTCTGCTCTATATGACACTGTTGTGCATAATGTTAACTCTGCTTATTATGTGTTGCTTCATGGATAAGTTTAGTGAGGACTAATGAGGTGAAAGTATGGAAGAGATGTGTAGGCTGCTCTTTTAAAAAACATAATACAATGCTAAAGTTATTTAGCTTTGTAGAAATGTGGTAAAAGGTATCATGTGGTTTATTCAAAATTGGATCAGATGAAAGACCTGTAACACCTGCAGGTGTTTTCAGGGGTATAGAGTTGAGGATCTTACACATCTTTCTCTGCTGTGTTTGTTATACTTAGTTAACACTCTCCTATATTTTGAAGAGCAGCAAAATCATTTTATCTATAAGCCCTGACTAAATTTTAAAATCTGATTCATGAAGGGCAGGAAAAATGTGTCATCTTCAGTCAGAAATTCATCCAGTGTTGTAAGCTATTAAAATCTCAAAGAGGAGCATTTGTTCCAGAAATAACTAATAGCTCCACTGCAGGGAATGTCCTGCTTGCTGGCATTTGGAGCCAATACAGAGTCACAGGCCTTTTAACAAGTCATCTAGAGCAATCCTCTGCTTCATACTGGGTCAGGTGTATGTCTGTCTTTGCTGAGCAGTGTTTGTCTAACCTTCTGATAAAGATTTGCAGTGATGGAGACTCTTTTCTCTCCTCAGGCAGTTGGTTTTAGAGATTATGGTTTGAAATGCCTTTATCAGGTTTTTCACTGTCTGACCTGACTCCATGATTGGAATGCAGGCAGAATACAAAGAACTGATCATTTCCTTCCTCTCTGCAACAGCTTTTTATATTTAAGGCTGTCTTGCCCTCTAATTCCCTTCTCTACAGGCTTTATTTTGTTCAAACTCTTTTAATGGATCTTGCTTTCTAATCAGCATTGACTTTACTGTCTAATCTATTCCTGTATGTCGATGTCTTTATTTATGCACGATACCCAGAACTGGTGCACCACTCTGGTCAAGAGTTACCAATGCCAAGTAGACTTGAAATACTGCTTAATGTGTTGTGCAAGTCCTGTGGCTCTTTATACATCTGTCTGCCACTAGATAGAAATCGTTGGTACTGAGAACATTCTTGTTTTGTTTTGATTGGTTACTTTTATAAGGAAGAAGGTCAAACTAACTGCTTCTTCTTTTGTTCTTAGTCTGCCATTTCCAGTGAATGCTGATGATGGAAGTGGAGATACAAGTGCCAGTATACATGCTCATATACACAGAAACTCTTTTGCAAGAAAGGGTTTAACTGAGCAACAAAAGCAAGGTATTGATGTGGTGAGGAAACTCATGTATACTTTGGATGAAGAAGGAGGGCTGGAAGAAATTTATACTTTCAGGTAAATTTGGCTAATCCTGGTTATTGTGCTATAGATAAACTTTCTGATTTCTCCTCTAAAAGGTCAAGTTAAGTAATCAGTTGTGTCACAGTTTCATTCAAGTCAGTGAATTTTACGACTTATTGTACTCCCAGTCCCTTTCACATGGCTTCTTCAGTGGCTTTAGAGTAAGTGGAAGAGCTTAGAGATTTCAGGGGAAAATAATTTTTTTTTATCTGTATTTAAAGAAAAAATCTGTTTTCTTCCATCTTTAGTGTTGGAGGATTTTGAAGGGAACATTTCTGTAAATGTAATTTCAAAAACGTGTTCTAGAAAGATGGAATTTGTTCCATCTCTTTCTAGAACTTGGAACTAGTGCAACTTGAACATCTGCATCTAATGGTAGCCTTTGTTCCTTGGTCACAGACTTCTCTTAGCTTACTTGTTTGATAAACTCCCACAGATTCTTTGAGTAAATGTTGTTTGTTGAATCCTGCTCTTTAATCACAGTTTACTGTGCCACTGTGACAAACAATATCCTTTTTTATTTTTCATTTTTATTGCATTAGGAATGCAAGAGTTGGAAGATGATTTTTCACTTCTTGTTTCCCCAGTTAGAGAATAAAAGTTTGTGTATCTCTGAAAAACTGTAGCTGATGATATATCCGAGACTTTTCCATACAGGTGTTGTCTCAGTTGGGAAGTAGGCAAAATGCATCTATGTGCCTTATCACAGTCTGCTGTTACTGTCTTGGTAGTTCTCCTATGATTATGAAAAGTGATCTTTTAGACAATGTGGTTTTCAGGAAGCTTAGCAGGCCACAGCTGTATCAAAGGTAATTTTTAGATGAGGGTCATCCCTGTAGATTTGTGTGCTGTAATGTGCAGTTTATTTGTGGGATTTCCTTCCCTCCCCCAGCTCAGATGGTCAGCTTTGCGCCTCAGCAGCCAGAGAAGCTGCTCCTTGAGCATTTCTATGCATTAGTGAAGAGACATGTCACTGTGTCTGTGTTCTGTACTAGTCAACAGAGCAGTCTGAGTCTCTAGAAAAAAGCAGTCTTTGTCACTGCTTCAAAGGCTACACAGAAAAGCAGAGTTTTCCCTGGCCCATTTATCCTTTAGGATAATCCATATGCATGAACCTACCATGTGGCTTGGCCTTTTTATACTTTTTTTATCACAGATTCTTGCTACTCTACAAGCTGTCTTTGTGCCATACTTTCAGGGGAAATCCGAAATCTCTGGATAAATAGGCATTTGGCTAGTAGATTAAAGCTTTAGTTGGAAAAGTTGTTTAAGAATATGTGAGGTTTTAGATGCAATTAAGTTGCTTATCAAGCTTTAAGAAGTCAGTTTTGCAAATCTGTCATGATAATTGGCCAACACATATACACTCTCCATTTTCCTAGATTAATTATTCCTGCTGGTAAAAATATTTCAACTCTTGTAAAAATAAATTAGCTATGGCAGGAAAGTGAGTGAGGAGATTTTGTTGTGTCTTTTTTTAAGTTATGATACTCGTCCTATTAGACAGGAGGCACTTCTACTGCCTCTGGTTTTGGGGGAAGGGATTGCAGAGCAGGGATAGGTTGTGTTCATAAAGTTAAAGCTAAAATGTACATTTGCAAGGGTTTTATTGACTGGGTCATCTTTGTTAACAGGCGGCATTTTCCTTCCATAAATATAAGAAATTAAAGGATGGAGATAATAATTGAGCTTAAATTACATTTTTAGGCATTTAGCACTTATGTATTTGATTTTTTTACTCGTCCCTGAATGTATGTGTTGGAGTACTCTTAATGATGTAGTACCATATTCTTTCTAAAATCCTGTGTTGATGTCTGTATTGCTAGAAAAAAAAATTCTTCCTTTCCCAAAGGAAAAAAAAAAAAAAACATTTAAAAGGAAATCCAATGTTTATCTTGTATAAAAATCCCACTGCATTTTTTCCTTTCATTGTGCTTTTAGAATTTAAAAAAACCAACCCTGTTCATACTAGGAAAGTAGATGCCAAGTTAAATTTTCTGCTGATCTTGAGTTGATCTTGATTTTTGCCAGACAAATGTTTTAATCAAAGAGAGGTAGATTCTAGTTTTTATCATATGAAAAAGAAGAGTTCAACTTTATTTTATCTTTGCTTTATCATGCAATGAAAAAAAAAGGAAAAAAACCACAGCTTTCTCTGAGTTGGAATTTTACAGCCAAATAGCCAATGCTAAAACCAGCTGAAAGATGTTTTGGGGATCAGCCCTATTTGAATTCACAATGATATATTATGATTTACTGTGAATTGTTAATTTTGGACTCCATTGCTGAAAGTTGTGCAATTAAGTTTACACTTTTTAATGTAACCTCATTACAGTTCCTTTTTTTGTTTTTTTTTTAACTTGTAAATCTGCTATTTAGGCTAAAAATAGTTGAAGTAACTTACTTCACTCTGACAGAATGCTACTAAATTAATGAGTTCACTAGTACTGTATTAAAAAAAAGTGTCAGAAGTTAATTTCTACATAAACAAAATCCTGTTATTGAAACTGGATTCTTTATTTCTTCAGCTTCACTATAGAAAGCATTTTATCACTTAGAGAGCCTGTTTTAATTTGTGTTGTTCAGCTTGGTACTAGCCTTAATTGGGTGAGCACAGATAAATGGAAAATGCTTAAGAAGCAATTGTGTAGTTTTATCACTAGACCTGACACAGGGCTTTTAAGCCCTAATGTCACACCATCATAAAGGCTCAAGATGGGCATTATCTACTGTACCACCTGGTTTTTTCATTCTCTTTTCTGACAGTGGAAGATAACATCATTGATAGAGTTTATTTCCTTTATGCAATCTAAGATGAAATAGTTTGGGCTCCTGCCTTTCCATAAGGAGAGTATATTGTCTATAATACTTACCAGAGTTCACCAGAGTTCATTGCTGTTTTCCTGGTTCCTTTATTTAGAGAGAGCCTGGAACGTCTTTCAATGTTTAAGAAAATGGAAAGAAAGCCTATGCCTTGGTCCTGCCAGCTCACTATTGGTCCTAATTTGTCTATAAGGATTGTGGCCTACAAATCAGTAAGTGTATAAAATCATGTGTTCTAATGTAATTTGGCAACATGTTAGGTGCAAGTGCATTTTTTTTCCCTAAAACTAAGAAAATGAAGATAAAACAACATCCAAATAATTACAATAGAGATTTTTATTTGGTTAGAAGCCAGTACATCTAAAATTGTGGTTCCCACAGCAACTTTAACTTCACCATGCATGTTAAATAACTAAAATTTATAAGGTACAGAAATAGGAGTAATTGCTGTCTACTCTGGCACTTAATGGTATTGATGTTGATGACTGTTTAAGAATGCTATGATTGTAGATTTGCATTCAACATCAGTGATATGTGAAGCTTTATATATATTTCTTAAGCCGTAGGCATGAGAGGAATTTTGGACATAAAATTCCAAATGTGTCCGTAAAATGGTGGGTGTAAATGTTTTATCAGCCATTGTTTCAAATCACATCTGTTGTTATTTCAGACTTGGAATAAAAGGCCTGTTTTTTCAGCTTGTTTGTACTATTTGGCAGAGCTTGGGCCCAGTCTATTTCTTACGGTTTATATGGTTCCTTTAATCAGTACTAGGAAAAAGTGTGTTTAAAGGCAGAAAATGTGCAAATTTCTAGTTATAGAATAGTTAATAGATAACTGTGTAGTATAGCAGTATTGATGAATCTGGTGAGATGGAGTTTAATTTTTTTGTTATTTCAACACAAGACTGAGTGATGCTATGAAGATGAAATATATCTGAATTCTGAGAGCTGGGTATACTAGCCTTG